>CM047870.1:25732463-25751361 GCA_026212405.1 Petrea volubilis
ACGGCCCAAACCGTTCAATTTAGGACGACTTAAGCCGTCCCAGTTGGCCAAGCCCGTCCCGAGTCGTCCAGAGAAGGTGTTTAAGGTTCAAATTAGGACGGCGTGAAGTGAAGCCATCCTAACCTGTCCAGTAGGTGCCAAAAGAGTTCAATTTAGCCGTCCCGTCTCCAAAGCCGTCCCGAAATGATTCGCCAACAAGGAAAGTTGAGTCGTAGTAGGATTCTAACGGCCGGTGCCCTACACCTATTTAAGGCCCGTCTTGTGCACGATTTAGGGACACTTTTCAGCTGATAATTCAAGGAGAATTCTAGGACAAAAGCTTACGAAATGTGACAATTCAAAGGCCAAGTTCCTCCATCTCCAAGATTGTCGTCGAAAGCCGAGTTTGCGTTTATGTTTCCTTTTAATTTCAGCATGTTTTTGTTTTGTTTTTGTTTTGCTATGTCTAGCTAATTAAATCTTAGGGTTCTAGGCTAGTAATTGATGAAACCCTTGTGAATTTTGTTGAACCTCTTTGGTTTTGATTTTACATACTTCCTATCTATAATTCAAGGTTTATTACTTGTGAATTTTTGGCCAATCTTTACAAGCTTTGAGATTTTATATTCGACTACGAAAGGGTGTGTATAAAATCTGACTATTTGTATTATAGACATGAGGAACGCATAGATTAGAAATAATCGTGCTCTTGTGCGATCGGTTAGGTTAATTAGCGAGAATTTTTAACTAACACAACTTTTGTGCGCAATGGGCTAAGGAATCCGTATGTGATCACGAAAGTAGACACACAGCATTCTTTGACACGTTTGTTTTACTTTCGAAAGGAGATTACAAATATTTTCGTGAGTTGGATTGTGGGAAGGTGTAGTAATTAAAATCAATGGGAGTTTAATTGGTCACAAGGGGGAATTCAATCGACGATGCCTAGGCCCTAGCTTGTTTTATTGATTTCTTCACTTTGATTTGGTTGTTTATTTTCATTCCACTTATCTTGATTAATTTTCGAAGCTTAAACAATAGAAAACTTATAAGTTTGGTGCTTGGTAGCTCGTTCCTCGTGGGAACGATACTTTTACTTTCACTTTATTGCTTGAGCGACCCGTACACTTGCGGAAAAATCGCAACAAGTTTTTGGCGCCGTTGCCGGGGAACGGTGATTACCAATATCAAACGAATTTTAGTATCTATTGATTTAAGCACAATTGTCTATTTTTTCTTTTATTTTTTTCTACCCCCTATTTCACACTTTTTGCTTTTCCTTGTGTAGCAATCGGCGTATGCAAAGATCTCGTAGATCTCGAAGTTTCGATTTGGTACCGTTTGATCCCGAGATTGAGAGAACCTTCCATCAACTTTGCCGCAATCAAAAGAAACAAACGTTGGCTTTACCCACTATAGAGATGGCTCAACCAAATAACCGAACATTGAGGGACTACGCACTGATTGATGCCACAGGAATCCAAGGAAGCATCGCCATGCCAACCATTGATGCTAACAATTTTGAGATTAAACCGACAATCATCAATACGGTGCAACAACACCAATTTGGAGGAGGTGTAACGGAGGATCCCAACTCACACTTATCCCACTTTTTGGAGATTTGTGCCACCTTCAAAATTAATGGTGTCTCTAGTGATGCTATTCGCCTTCGGTTGTTTCCGTTTTCGTTAAGGGATCGGGCCAAGGATTGGTTAGGTTCCCTACCATCAAACTCTATTTCCACATGGGATGAACTCTCCAAGGCCTTCTTGGCAAAATATTTTCCACCCCGGAAGGTTTCTGCCATCCATGAAGAATTGATGGCGTTTCGACAACATGATCAAGAGTCTTTGAGTGAGGCTTGGGAACGTTTCAAGGAGCTGCAGAGGAAGTGCCCCAATCACGGGTTGCCGGATTGGTTACTCGTGCAACGATTCTACAGTGAGTTAGCAGAGTCTCTTCGCATAATGATCGATGCATCCGCAGGAGGCACATTGATGTCCAAATCCACCAACGCCGCCTGTCAATTGATAGAGGAAATTGCTGCTAATGATTACCAATGGGGAACACGTAGGGCCACCCCTTCCTTTGCACAACCCACAAAAGTTGCAGGTGTGCTTGAGTTATATACCATGTCGTTCATTAACTCTAAGTTTGATGCGTTGTTTCAAAAATTTGATCAATTATCTGTTAATTCGGTATCTAATCCTTCATTGAGTTGTGGTGCCTGTGGAGGTCCTCACACCATAAATGAGTGCACAGGGCCTAATGAGCACATACCATCCGAACAAGTACAATATGTCAACAACAGGAACCAAAACAACCCCTATGCACCCACATACAATCCGGGATGGAGAAATCATCCAAACTTTTCTTGGGGGGGTAATCAAAATGCACAAAGTCAGCAATTTGGGCCACATAGACAAAATTTTCAGCCTAAACCTCCAGGTTTTTCTTCACAACCACACCACCCTTCTCAACCTGAACAAAAATCTTCCTTGGAAGCCACCCTTGAGAAATTCATGCACTCCACCATGGATCAATAGGGCCAAATTAAGCAGCAGCTGGGAAATTTCAACTCTCGCCTAAATCGGATGGAATCTCAAGGTAGTACTTCCACCTTTAGGCAACAGGGGCAATTGCCTAGTCAAACGGAGATTAACCCAAGGGAACAATGTAAGGCAGGTTACATTGAGGAATAGGAGAGAATTGATGGAGCTACCCAAGAAAGAGCGGAAGGTGGAGAGAAAGGAAGACGAGTCAAAAGAGACCGACGAAACGGATGAGGGCAGGATTGAGGAGAATGAAGCATCACCACCAAAGCCCTATGTGCCACCCGTTCCTTTTCCGCAGAGACTTCAAAAGCAAAAGTTGGATAAACAATTTGAGAAGTTTCTAGGAATCTTTAAACAACTGCACATCAACATTCCCTTCGTAGATGCCTTGGCGCAAATGCCCACGTATGTGAAGTTCCTCAAGGAGATATTGTCCAACAAACGCAAGATTGAAGAACATGGCACCATTGCTTTGACTGAGGAATGCAGCGCCATCATCCAACAAAAGCTACCACCAAAGCTCAAAGATCCAGGGAGTTTCTCTATTCCTTGTACTATTGGTAACGTTGAATTTGATAAAGCTTTGTGTGATTTGGGCACAAGTGTGAGTTTAATGCCTCTTTCTGTGTGTAGGAGACTTGGGCTAGGAGAACTCAAACCTACCACCGTGACACTGCAATTGGCAGATAGATCCATAAAGTATCCAACAAGGGTGTTAGAAAATGCTCTTGTTAAGGTGGGCAACTTCTATCTCCCTGTGGATTTTGTGGTTTTGGATATGGAAGAGGATGGAAAGATGCCATTGATTTTAGGAAGACCCTTTTTGGCCACTGCGGGTGCTCTCATCGATGTCAAGAATGGTCGGTTGACGCTTCAAGTTGGGGAAGGGACAGTGGAATTCAACTTATTCCATACAATGAAGAAACCCGACATTCAAGAGCAATGCCTACGAGTAGAGGTATATCAAGACACCTCCATGGCTGCCACACCGAGAAGGGCATATCAAGATCCACTTGAATTGTGCATAAGGAGTTCGGCTATTGCCTCGGATGACGACGTAGAAATTGCCGAGATAGCAGTAATATTTGACGCCACTTCTCGCGTGCCCTTTCGCCACAGGTATAAATTTGAGGAGTTAGGTGAAGGTAAGCCTCAACTTCCCCCTTCTATTGAAAAAGCACCTACTCTTGAGCTCAAGATCCTCCCAACACATCTTAAGTATGCTTACTTGGGTGATAAGGACACATTGCTTGTGATAATCTTTGCACATTTAACTGATACACAAGTTGATAAATTGTTGAGAGTATTGCGTGAACATATGAGGGCAATAGGATGGAGTATTTCTGATATAAAAGGGATTAGCCCCTCGATTTGCATGCATCGCATTTTAATGGAAGATTACAAGCCAACCATAGAGCATCAACGTAGGTTAAATCCTAACATGAAAGAAGTGGTTAGGGCTGAGATTATTAAACTCTTAGATGCGGGGATAATTTATCCAATTTCTGATAGTGCTTGGGTGAGTCCGGTACAAGTTGTGCCTAAAAAGGGTAGAATGACTGTGATACATAATGAAAATAATGAATTGATACCCACAAGGACAGTTACAGGTTGGCGTGTGTGTGTTGACTATAGGAAGCTTAATAGTGCAACTCATAAGGATCATTTTCCATTTCCTTTTATTGATCGAATGTTGGAGCGACTTGCGGGTTACTCATATTATTGTTTCCTAGATGGGTACTCCGGGTATAACCAAATTGAGATTGCCCCGGAGGACCAAGAGAAAACAACCTTAACTTGTCCCTATGGTACTTTTGCATTTAGAAGAATGCCCTTTGGTTTATGCAATGCTCCAGCAACTTTTCAACGTTGTATGATGGCTATATTTTTTGATTTTATTGAAAAAACAATGGAGGTGTTCATGGATGACTTTTCTGTGTTTGGAGATTCCTTTGACTCTTGCTTGACTAATCTTTCCCAAGTGTTGCAGCGTTGTGAAGAAACTAATCTTGTTTTAAACTGGGAAAAATGTCACTTTATGGTACAAGAAGGAATTGTGTTAGGGCACAAAATTTTGGAGCAAGGAATTGAGGTGGATTGAGCCAAGATTGAAGTTATTTCCTGCTTGCCACCCCCAAATTCGGTCAAGGGAGTAAGGAGTTTCCTTGGTCATGCGGGCTTTTATCGCCGCTTTATCAAGGATTTCTCCAAAATTTCTAAACCTCTTTGTAATTTGCTTTTAAAAGATGCTAAATTTGACTTTGACAAAGAGTGTTTAATTGCTTTTGATAGGTTAAAGGAAGCATTGACATCTGCACCCATCATGACGGCACCAGATTGGGAACTTCCATTCGAGCTCATGTGTGATGCCAGTGACCACACTATAGGCACCGTCCTAGGCCAGAAAAAGGAGAAACGTTTGCATGTCATTGCATATGCAAGCAAAACTTTAAATGATGCTCAAATTAATTATGCTACTACTGAAAAAGAATTGCTTGCGATTGTGTTTGCTTTTGATAAGTTTCGTTCCTATTTGATAGGTTCCAAAACCATTGTCTATACGGATCACGCAGCAATCAAATTCTTGTTGTCAAAGAAGGACTCTAAGCCTCGCTTGATTAGATGGATACTCTTACTCCAAGAGTTTGACTTAGAGATTCGGGACAAAAGGGGAGCAGAGAATGTTGTAGCGGATCGTCTCTCTCGGATAGACGTCGGGTCACCTTTCAAGGAGGACGAGACGCCCATTCAAGACTCCTTTCCAGATGAACAACTCCTCTTAGCCACTTTGAACACTCCGTGGTACGCCGATTTTGTGAACTACTTGGTTAGTGGAGTTATACCATCAGAATTTAATTTTCATCAAAAGAAAAAGTTCCTCTTCGATGTGAAACACTATTTTTGGGAGGAACCCCTACTTTTCAAATCTTGTTCTGATGGTATAATTCGACGGTGCCTACCCGAGGAAGAGTTTAGGAGTGTGTTGGAACATTGTCATTCAAGTGAGTATGGAGGACATTTGGGGGCATCAAAGACCGTTGCCAAGATCTTACAGTCGGGATTCTTTTGGCCCACGATGTTTGCGGATGCCCGAGCTTTTATTGCACGATGTGATCGATGCCAACGGACGGGGAATATTTCTAGAAGGAATGAGATGCCTTTGAACAATATATTGGAAGTTGAATTGTTTGATGTGTGGGGCATTGATTTCATGGGGCCCTTTCCTTCCTCCTACAACAACCAATATATCCTGGTAGCAGTAGACTACGTGTCTAAGTGGGTTGAAGCCATAGCTAGTCCTACAAACGATTCTAAGGTAGTTTTGAGATTTCTGAAGAAAAATGTCTTCACTAGAGTTGGGGTACCCAGGGCACTAATTAGTGATGGGGGGAAACACTTTTGTAACAAACCACTAGAACAATTGTTAAGGAAGTATGGAGTCTATCATTGTGTTGCCACCCCTTATCATCCACAAACCAGTGGTCAAGTGGAGATCTCGAATCGCGAGATGAAGCAAATCCTCGAAAAAACAGTGGGAACTTTGCGTAAGGATTGGGCTGCAAAGCTGGATGATGCACTATGGGTATATAGGACAGCGTATAAAACACCTATTGGAATGTCGCCATATAGGTTGGTCTTTGGGAAAGCATGTCATCTACCGGTGGAATTGGAGCATAAGGCATATTGGGCCACGAAGGCATTGAATTTCGACTTCAAGGAGTCAAGCGGGCACCGATTATTGCAATTGAGCGAGTTAGAGGAACTCCGGAGGGATGCCTATGAAAATGCCAAAATTTACAAAGAAAGAATCAAAGCATGGCATGATAAGCATATTCAGAGGAGAGAGTTCACCGAAGGCCAACAAGTACTCCTTTTTAACTCACGGCTCCGACTTTTTCCAGGTAAACTCAAGTCAAGATGGACGGGACCATACACGATCCTCAAAGTTTACCCTCATGGAGCAATTGAGATAGGCAATGATGGTTCTGGTTCATTCAAAGTCAACGGGCAGTGCCTTAAGCCATATCATGTGGGCGATCAAGTTGCTCACCAAGACGCTCAACCGAGTTCGCTTCCCACTTGAAAAGAAATCCTTGCAAAGTCAAGCTAACGACTATAACTTAGAACTACTCTCTCGCCCTATTTCTTTTTCGTTGGTGTGTGTTTTCATTTTAATTAATTTTCTTTTTGCAGGATTTTTTTTAATAACAAAAAAAAAACAAAAAAAAAGGGGAATTTAGGGACGGCTTAAGCTGTCCCATTTTCATGAACCGTCACGAGCAGTCCAGAATGCCGAAAAACCATTCAAAACGGGACAGCTTAAGCCGTCCCATCCTCAGATGCCGTCCCAGGCAGTACAGAGAAGGCCAAAATGGTTCAAAACGGGACGGCTCAACCCGTCCCATTCTCAGAGCCCGTCCCGAGCACGGTAGTGAGGGGACAATCGGGTCGAAACGGGACAGCTTAACCCGTCCCGCTCCAGGAAGCCGTCCCGACGCCCAGGTAAGTCTTCTTTCAAAAGGGTTGGACGGGTTTCTCCTCCATTTTTTCCCCCAAACCCGTCCCCCTCTATCTCAAAACCCGTCCCCTTCATCCCCCACCCCCAATTTCACCACCACCTCGCACCACCACCGGAACCAACCACCCCTACCAGATTCTAGTCGTCACCCGCACATCCACCTTTTCTCACGCGCCCCCAACGGTATGTTTTCTTGTACATTTCTCTTTCTCTCCCAAATTGGGTTTCCATTGTAACTTTGAAAAATTCGAACAATGCTTGAGATTTTTGAGTTTCTTGGTTAATTTGTCCTCTTATACTTGGAATTCCATCTAGAAATGGTGGAAAATTTGAGGGCATTGTGAGAGTTAGGTTTCTTTTTCCCAAACATGCATACTACATGTTCGATGAAATGCCTCTATGCTTTCTTGTGCCAATTTGCATGTGTATAGTGGCGAACCACCTGTTGTTTTGCATTGAGGACTTGTGGCACCATCACATTCCTTTGCATTGTTCTTTATTTTGCAACTTTCGTACCCACATCATCGTTATAGGCCACCTTGCACCTTTACGTTTATTATGCAATACTCACATGCGCACTAGCTCTTTTCTTGATGATATACACATATAGTGCGCTCTACTTGTCTTCATTTGGCCCACACCTTTGGCTTATGTATAATCTATTTGGCCATGTTCATAATACTTCCAATTTTTAGGTACCCATGCCAAGGAACAATCAACAATCACGGTCTCGGCGGTCCACAAGAGGCCAAGAACCGCCCACCGACATTCCCGAGTCCTCTCATGCCGCTTCCCGTCGCACTCACCGTAACCGCGGTCGAGAGGCCAATGCTTCTGATGGGGAGATGCCACCACAGCAGCTGGTTATTCGAGCATCACATGCCGATGCACCTCCCGAAATCTTGGAAGAAGACGAAGCACGATATCCACCACGCCAACGCCGCCCGCCACGACCCGTCTACACCCGGGAAGAGCTTGAGGCCCGTATTCCCCCCGGCCAACGATTTTTAGACGAGGCTCATCGTGAAAAATACCTCAACTCATTTGACCAAGTCATCGAAACAACACGATACATGAGTGAGAGATGTATTATTGGCGAAGGATAGGATGGGAGCCATTCACCACTATTCAAGAGCCCACATACCCAGAGATGGTTCGGGAATTCCTATGTTCTTTCGAACTTCAATATGCCAATCGCCACAACCGTGCGAGGGCGTATCAATTTTCTTTCACTTGGCGTAACCGTTAGTTTACCCTCTCTCTATCCGACTTGGGGCGAGCATTGGGTTTCTCTCGCAGCCTTAATTACGATGCACCTGACGAAGTGTCTGCGGAGTAACAATGGCAAGTAATTACAGAGAAGCCTGATATTCCATACAACCCTAACACCTCCAAGTCTTCGCATTTGAAGAATTTCGCATTACGGTACATCTATCGCTGTCTTAGCAAGGAACCTTTTGGACGCAAAGATAGTGATGGCAATGTCAATCAGGCCGAGCTATTTATCTTGTGGGCTATGTGTATGGGCTATGAGATTAATGGAGCCCATAAGGTGATTCGGCACTTCTCGTCGCGCTCCAATCGTCCCACAGCTTCCATTTATTTCAGGAGGTATATCACCGCAATTATTCAGTCCACTGGCCGCGCCATTCCGAGGGGTATGCCAATTTTTCAAGGCGAGGATGAGATTTCTTTCACTACACTCAACCGCATGGGTGTCTTTGTTCGCCATGAGCGCCCGTTCCGCATAGATCCTGCTGTTGACCAGATACCACCTCCGATTCCCATTGCTGTCCATCCCGCGCCAGCCCCGAGACCCGCCGTACCACCGAAAGATGTCGAAAACGATCCCCCGGCTCCTACGCCGGCCAATGAGATCGCCCAAATTGTTGAGCGGGTTAGCAGCATGGAGGCTCAGTTAGTGCAGCTCCGACAAATGCAAGCCACTATCCTTGAGGAGCTTCGCAGGCCACGACGCGCATCCCTGCCACCGTCTCTATGATTTTATCCTTCTTATGCGCTATTGTGCTATTTTACCGTTTTCCTTGTATTATGCACTTGTGCACTTTCGACTACTATTATGCTTGTTTCCTGCAAATATTCGGATGACTAACTTTGTTATCACATTTATTTTCGTGCTCATTTTCCTTTGCATATCTTGTTGAGTAGCAGCTTGAGCATATCTACATTCCCGGATGTCGTGGGCGTCACCCCCTCTATCAGGGAAGTGTCTCTCCACTTTTCTTTTCTCTTTTGTGCATTGCGGACATTGCACACCTTAAGTGTGGGGGGGGGGGGAATATTGGGATTTCTGTGTTGCACTTTCTATATTTATTACTTGTGTGAGAGGTTCGTTATCTTGGAACATGTATTAAATAACTAAAGTGATTTTGAGCAAATGAAGTAGAACTTTCAGGGTGTTAATTTTGAGCTTTATTTTGGAAAAGTGCCTTGCCGGCATCTATTAAACTTGTCTGTGATAGGTGCATATGAGAAACTATCTCGCATGTTGTGTGAATTATGGATTGAGCATATGTGTGAAGGGCTCTGTGTTTGCACGTGTTGAGAATAGGTTATTGAAGTTTGGCTTGATCACTGCTAGTTTATAAAGAGGGTGAGTCACGTACAAAGTAATCTTTCTATGCCTAGTCCGAAACACGTTTTAAGTGATTAGAGCGGTTTCCTTCTTGATTGTTTCATGCTAAATTTCTTAGTGTTCTCTTACTAATCCGGGGATGTGA
Organism: Petrea volubilis; assembly: GCA_026212405.1. Classification (NCBI taxonomy): domain Eukaryota; kingdom Viridiplantae; phylum Streptophyta; class Magnoliopsida; order Lamiales; family Verbenaceae; genus Petrea; species Petrea volubilis. Next base: position 25,742,258 of record CM047870.1, read on the forward strand.
AAGAAAAGTAAAGAAAGAAAGAAAAGATGAGTTATATATTGACTGAGTAACCGGGTACATGCATTACCAATGTGTGTCCTCGCGTAAAAAGGTTGCGTATATGCTCCAAAAAACAAAAAAAAAAAAAAATCCCAAATTGAGAACCTTTGAAATTGGTTGTAAAAGCACAAGTGGGAACCTCTATATCACTAGCGTGTTTGTCGTAGGTAGAAAGAACAAGTTTATTGTATAAAGTGACTTTTCAGCTTTATAAGTTGCACGTTGGTTGTGTTGGCTTTGTAACTTGCTATCGACATCCTTCATTAGCTCTTGACGCATATGTTTGTTGTGGCATGAAGTGAGTGTACGTTGGAGAAGATCTTCTTTCGAAATATACACTTGTTAGGAATAAGAGGGATAGCTGGGTGGCAAGGTACAATCATAATCATATAAAACTCCTGGAATGTTCAACTTTCCTTTGCTCGAGGACGAGCAAATGTTCAAGTGCGGGGGAGTTTGATAAGCTTAAAAAGTATACATTTGTGGGGCAAACTTTGTGAATTTTCAGGGATTTTTAGTAAGGTTTTTAGAGTTCTTAGGATGAAATTTGCACTTTTTGTAACAAAACCTTAATTCGATCATTTTGAAATGTTTCAACATCATTTAAGCTCTATTTTTCTAAGGTTTTGATGTCAATATGTACCCACAAGAGTTTCATGATTGTACTGTAGGAGATCAGGTCCGGAGCGAAGGCTAGCCCGTGTACCGGGACGGCTTAAGCCATCCCAAATCGAGAAACCGTCCCGCAGAGACAGTGGTGGCCTTCATGGTTCGAATCAGGACGGCTTAAGTCGTCCCGTATCCGAAGCCCATCCCGATGTCTACAGAAGCAGCCCAAAGTGTTCGATTTGGGACGGCTTAAGCCGTCCCGAAGTGTCCAGAAACGGCCCAAACCGTTCAATTTAGGACGGCTTAAGCCGTCCCGTTGGCCAAGCCCGTCCCGAGTCGTCCAGAGAAGGTGTTTAAGGTTCAAATTAGGACGGCTTAAGCCGTCCCGTGAAGTGAAGCCGTCTTGACCCGTCCAGTAGGTGCCAAAAGAGTTCAATTTAGCCGTCCCGTCTCCAAAGCCGTCCCGAAATGATTCGCCAACAAGGAAAGTTGAGTCGTAGTAGGATTCTGACGGCCGTTGCCCTACACCTATTTAAGGGCCGTCTTGTGCACGATTTAGGGACACTTTTCAGCTGATAATTCAAGGAGAATTCTAGGGCAAAAGCTTACGAAAGGTGACAATTCAAAGGCCAAGTTCCTCCATCTCCAAGATTGTCGTCGAAAGCCGAGTTTGCGTTTATGTTTCCTTTTAATTTCAGCATGTTTTTGTTTTGTTTTTGTTTCGCTATGTCTAGCTAATTAAATCTTAGGGTTCTAGGCTAGTAATTGATAAAACCCTTGTGAATTTTGTTGAACCTCTTTGGTTTTGATTTTACATACTTCCTATCTATAATTCAAGGTTTTATTACTTGTGAATTTTTGGCTAATCTTTACAAGCTTTGAGATTTTATATTCGACTACGAAAGGGTGTGTATAAAATCTGACTATTTATATTATAGACATGAGGAACGCATAGATTAGAAATAATCGTGCTCTTGTGCGATCGATTAGGTTAATTAGCGAGAACTTTTTAACTAACACAACTTTTGTGCGCAATGGGCCAAGGAATCCGTATGTGATCACGAAAGTAGACACACAGCATTTTTTGGCGCGTTTGTTTTACTTTCGAAAGGAGATTACAAATATTTTCGTGAGTTGGATTGTGGGACGGTGTAGTAATTAAAATCAATGGGAGTTTAATTGGTCACAAAGGGGAATTCAATCGACGATGCCTAGGCCTTAGCTTGTTTTATTGATTTCGTCACTTTGATTTAGTTGTTTATTTTCATTCCACTTATCTTGATTAATTTTTGAAGCTTAAACAATAGAAAACTTATAAGTTTGGTGCTTGGTAGCCCGTTCCTCGTGGGAACGATACTTTTACTTTCACTTTATTGCTTGAGCGACCCGTACACTTGTGAAAAAATCGCAACATTTATTTAATGAAACATAAAGATGAAGCGCTTGAAAAGTTTATCATTTTTAAGAATGAAGCTGAAAATCAAATTGGCCAGAAACTTAAAAGAGTATGATCAAATAGATGTCGTGAATATGAGTCGAACTTGTTTGTTGAATATTGCTAAAAGTTTGGTATTATTTATGAAGAGACTTCTCCATATTCACCTTCCTCGAATGGGGTAGCAGAACATAAGAATAGAACATTTAAAGACATGATTAACAGTTTGCTTTTGAATTCTGGATTGCTAAAATATATGTGGGGAGAAGCTTTGAATACGGTTTACCATATTCTGAATAGAATCCCTCTGAAACACATAGAACGCACTCCATTCGAATTCTGGAAATGCAGAAAATCGAGCTTAAATATTTTTGTGTATGGGGATGTCTTGCAAAAGTCCTAATCCTTGAACACAAACAGAAGAAGCTTGGTCAAAAAAACTGTTGATGCAGTCTTTCTGGGCTATGTGGAAACAAGTTATACCATGAGATTCTTAGTCATTAAGTTTGAGGTTTCTGGCATAGAGGTTAACATAATAGTCGAATTCTGTGATGCTACGTTTTCGAAAATGTATTCCCTTTAAAACAAGGAATACCCGAAAATGTTTCGAATTTAGATTTGCCTTCGCATCTAGTTCCATTCTTGAATACGTGGAAAGGATGACAAATGGGGGGGGGGGGGTGTAAATCCAAGTAGTTCTAGTTCTACTTTTGATGAGACTAATGAACCTCGCCATAGTAAGCGAGCCAGGATCGCTAAAAATTTTGGAAGTGACTTTGTCACCTATAATATCGAAGACAATCTTGTGACTTTTAAAGATGCTATGGCTTCTTCTGAGGCTGAGCATTGGAAAGTAGCTATCAAAAGTGAAATTGACTCCATTGTCTCTAACGGGACATGTGAACTAGTTGATTTACTGCTTGAATGTACTACGATTGGATATAAATGGATCTTTAAGAAGAAATTAAAAGCTGATGGTACTATTGATAAGTATACAGCTAGATTGGTTGCCAAAGGGTTTAGGCAAAAAGAGGGGATTGACTATCTTGATACGTATTCTCCTATAGCTCGATTAACTACAATTCAAGTGCTGATTACATTGGCCTCCATATATAACTTTTCTATCCATCAGATGGATGTGAAAACAACTTTCCTGTATGGTGATCTAGAGGAAGAGATATATATAGAACATCCAGAGGGATTTGTAGTAGTTGGGAGTGAAAACAAAGTTTGTAAGCTTGTCAAATCTCTTTATGGCTTGAAACAAGTGCCTAAATAGTGGCATGAAAAGTTTTAGTGGTACTATTATGTTTTTCATGTTTATAAAGTTTTAATAATATCAAATTTCTTTAAAAATATATTTTTTAAAATTATTTTAACAACATAAACCAGGTTTACCGGGTCCAACCCGAACCCGAAGGGTCCGGGCCCAAAAAATTCCCGGCAAGACAGGTCCCGGGTTTGGCCAAACCCGCCCCGTTGCCATCCCTAGAAACCCTAACTAAAATCTGTATCTCTTCGTTGGTCTCCATTCTCAAACTTTCTACGGATCTTTTTCAAGACTAGCAAGCATCCCAAACTCAGCAAGTTCTAGTATCAAAGTCGATGATGACGATTCGTCGAAGAAATTGTGACTTACAAAATGAAATTTCATAATAATTTTGGGAATTCATCTATGTTATTTCATTTAAATTTTTTGATGAAGTAATAACAGGCTTCGGGCAATCTTTCTGCATTTAATTAGTGGGCAAATTTGTTTGGGCAGCGCATACCCCAGAACGAGAACAAGCTTCATGTCGATTGAACTCATTTTTTATCATGTGAGCATTTTTTTTTTGTTTTGAATTGATTAAATATGAAATTGCAAATATTACTCACCCATGATAAGAGTTGAAATCTTTTGTCTAATTTTTTCCTTGGTTGGATTTTCAATTTTAGTGTTTGGATCTGCAAACCTTATACTGTTGTACCTATAAACTATGCCGACAACAAACCACGACTGCGAGGATTGTTGCTGAAAGAAACAAAATAGGGTGGAATGGGTTTTGAAAGGGGCAAGGGCGATAGTGTAAACTCAGACAATTAACCCCTAGAAATATAACCTACAATGTAAATGATGGGTCTTTGGGATAAATGCAATTTCAATAACTACAAAGTATCAATATGAGAGGTCAATTTAAAACCATCATATAAACCAATTTAAATCGTTCACAGCATTAACCGGACTTAAAAAAAAAAAAAAAAAAAAAAAAAAAAAAACCGGACTAAATCCACCACATAAAGTAAATGAGACCTAAGAATTTAGATTTTCTTTTATTTTGTGAAAACTTTCGTAAGGTTTTCGCCATGGCAGTACATTTGTAATGTGACTTTTCAAAAGAAAGTAATATATGACCAGAATGTTATTTCTTGATAAATCAATTGGATCAAATAAGATGGTTTGGAGGAATCATTATCTTATTTTTTGATATAATTTTTAGAGAACAATATAAAATTTTAATAAGATTGGATGTGTCATCGAAAAGAATTTATAAACTTAAATTTTTAATCCACAAGACTTATTATATAAGCTTTTTCTTTACCACATAAATTATCACATCTCTAATTTTTTTTTTACTAGATTAACCTTGATTTAACAAAAAAGAAGTTATATTTTATATGACCATTTTTCAAAAGTTGTTTTATTTAATTTGTATATATTATATTTTATTCGATTCTAAACTTGTGAAGAAGGATAAGAACTATCATTTTATCTTTAACTTTGAAGAGTAACAAAAATTGTAGTTGAGATGCTTTTTATATTTAAGTTAAGCTTAGAGAATTATAATAATATTCGTATAGATTAATATATTATTTCTTTTCTTCTAATATAAATACTTTTCTCCTAATGATCCTTTTTTTCTTTCAGTTTATTTTTATTTTTATTTTTTATCACGTAATTTATGTTTTTTTATATACTTTATTTTATTTTTAACCTTATTATTAGTTTAAGTAAATTATTTTAAATAGTTCTTCCAAATAAACTATTTTCACAAAATAAATTAATAATATATTTATATTTTGATTCTAAAAAATTTAAATTAAATTAAAGTATATAAACTGCTAATAAATAGAAATTTAAATATTCATAAATTAATTCAAATTGGCGGACCAATTTAACGATAATCTCAACAGATAAAGAATAAATTCAATTTGACCCCCGTTAACTAAACTATGGCAATTTAATACTTGCGGACCACTCCCGCTTCTCTCCCACCCAATCTCATCCCATCCTATCGCTCAACCGGCGCCCCTCACCACAACCACCGTCTTCCCCAGCTATCCCGGCGCAGTGGTTCGATACTACCAGAGCTCTAGTTTACGGGTGAGTATCCCTGACGAGGTTACTCTCTAACGGCATGGTGGATGCTTCAGTATGTATTTGAGCAGTGTTTGTGAAATTTCATGCCAATGTTGAAATGGGCTTTCAATTATTTTTGTTGGTGTTTAAGGTCTTGTTCTGAAACTGATTAGAAAGGGTTTAGGGGTGGAAATTATTGATTGGTAGCAGTAGGAGGATTATAGGTCTGGAAGTACTGTAATTAGGTTCTGTTGTTTGAATGCTAGAGTTGCAAATGGGTTCGGACGAAAGGAATGTGGTGTTAACTTTGTATTTCATTTTTTGTTGCTTTAGGGGGAAAAAAAAAGAAGAAAAAGGGAAGTAGGACATGCTAATCTAAGTGGAGAGAACAGAAACTCCCTCAATTAGTACGAAATTCGCAGTTTGAATTCTCTTGTTTGATTGAAGGTGAGGAAGGAAAATTGGCTTATCCTACAGAGCGTTTATTAGGAATGCTATGCGGTTCAAGTTTGCAATTTTTCCTCTCTGATGTCCATATGTTTATTGAAAAAGAAATATTTTTGGTTCTTAAGGGTATGCTTTCTTTTTTCATCTGTTCTTCTTCAAGTTTTCAGAATCGTGGGTTTGGGGGCTGTGGATGATTCTGCCAATTTTTCAATCTCAGCTTTACATAACCTTGGATTTAATTTATAAAGATATTAGCAATTGTGGCACGCGATCCTCGTGTGCAGGCTACTTTGAATGTTAAATATTCTTTATGCTTCTTGTCTTTCTTCATGGTGATTTATAGTAAAAAAATGCTAATAAATCAACCATTATAAGGTACTATATAGCTAGCACATAAAAGAGGATGTGATTTACTTTCTGCGATCAATTTTCAATTTCGAGTGACATTTGAAAAATCCTAATATAGTCTTCCATCTTTGAAAAATTAATCATTCGCCACAGTAGAGACGGAAATGAAATTGCATATTGCGCGAGTTTTGGAAATCCACGGGGTGTGTGGGCATATTGATGGATTGATTAATACAAAATGTAGGATAAAGGATATGGAAAAGTGAGAACACCTTGAAGTGATAGCTGGCAAGAGAACAAAGACCCATAGACCATGGTTCTTAGAAATAAGGTGTTTACCTGCTTCCTTTTGGTTTTAACTATGAAACCATAACTGAAAGAATAGAAAGTATGCAGCAAGGTTACAGAACACAACACCCAATATTCTTGAACTATATGCTAATGACTTTGGGGGGTGTTTGCAAATACTACTGCTTTAAAAAAGTTGAAGTTGTAGCAGAAGTTGAAGAAAAAGTTTAGTAAAAGTTGGGAGTGTTTGGAAGTTGATTAAAAAAGCTAAACAAGAATAATTGGGAAAATACCAAATTGTCCTTCCATGAATTTTTTCTTCTTTTCTTCTTCATTTCTCTCTTTTTTCTTTCTCTAGAAACTGCTGTTACACTCCATCTTCCCTTACTGCTCCACCATCACCAATCAGCAATCCTCTTTTCCTTCTTTCTTTTTTCTTTTTATTTTTCTCTGTAACTTTCTTCCCTTTTCCACTCCTTCCATTTCTGCCAGCAATTCTCGTCCTCACCACTGTACCAGCGCTGACAACCCTCCCACCCACACTCAGTTGCCGTCAGCGACATCCTGCATTGCATCTCTTCTGAAGAAAACTTGACAATCTCTCTTCTCCTCATTTTTCCTTTTCCTCTGGTCAGTACTCTAAATGTGTTTTATATGATTTTTGAGGTGGTGGTGATGGTTGCATCTGCAACTGCAACGGCGGTGCTCCGATGGTGGTCCAGCCGCAACGATGGTGTTCCGCTGGTGGTTCCAGCCGCAGTAATAGGACAATTGTCGTGAAGAATATTTCTTATACTATGAGGGATTAAAATGGTATTTATGAAAAACTAATGAGGGCACAATGGTCACTAAATTCAGAAGCTGAAAAAAGTACCTCTTGTGGTGCTTCTAGCTTCTAGCACATTTAAACTATTTTTAAGGAAAAGCTACACTAGCAAACACATTTCTGCTTTTGTAAAATCAGAAGCTGAGAAGCATTTTATTTTTGTTTTTGCAACACCCCCTTAATCAGCTGGGCTTTCCATCCATTTGCTATGAACCAACTGTTTTCCAAATGAAATATCAAAGAAATCAAGGATATGCATCCAAACCTGTGTCTAAAAATTGCCGGTTTGAAATATCAAGGTTGTGTCCCGACAAACAAAATCAGAATGTAGATTTTAACTTTGATACACCCTTACATTGAGCATTGGAGACCAAATCAGAAGTCAGTACAGGGGTTCACAAACTTCTCAGGTCAGTTACAATTATACCCATGATTTTGTTGGATGTCAAGATATTTCTTGAGGGCAAATGCGAATTGTTGAAAATTGGTATCTGAATTGCCAAACTTTTAAGTTCTTATCAGTTTTACCCCTCGATAATGATTATTACACTGATTCTTCCTGTATTCTAGTTTTTCTTAAAGGGTAAAGGTTGACAAAAATGACAAAAAATTTCCAAAATAACTGTTGTTTGTGAGAGGAAAACCCTTATTTTTATAATAGTATCGATAAGCTCATATTTAGGCTTTGACAACTGGAACTGAAAATAAACTGACTCACTCTTACAAATCCTCAGTTTGGCTTGATAATTTCAGCACTATGTTGTTTCATCATTGTTATTCTTATATCAGGGCATTACTTTATTACCCATGATTGCACAGTCTTACAGTTTCTTTTTCATCACTTCCGTGCAGACTTTCAATTTTGTGCATTGTACTAATTATATTCTGTTAAGACTCTGCTTCCTCTGTTTCAGATATTTTTCACACTTTCTGTGACCTTTTTCTAGTAATTGATTGAGAGTGTGCTTGGAAAGATGAAAGATGTGGTTGGGTCAATCAATGTTGTTTAAGAGTTACATGATGCTGCGATATCCATGAGCAACAGTGTGGAGTGCGTCAACTACTCAGAAATAATGTGGAGATTGCTTAAGAGCATTTTTTTTTTACCTCATATCAGGAATGGATGGGGTGTCTGCATGCCCAGTTAGCAGAACTGCTTTTCTGCGTAGTAAAGGGAAGAATGAGTATCCCAAGTTTGATCTTCGAAAATGTAGCAATCAAAGGTTTCAGTTTGCTGACTCTTTGAAGGTATTTCATTCCTTTTGTGATGCTTTTGCATAATTTTTTGAATGCATCTCTCCAATAACATTATAAGCATTTGCTTTCCAGATGTAAATACGTACATTGGCCATTTGATATAAGATTATTGGATAAGTTTGCTTTGTTGCTTGCAGCACAGTTGCAGTGATTCAGCCCTCCGCTTAACTTGAGAAATTTGTTACAGCACTCAACTCATGCCAAGCACTAGTTATTAACTGCAATTATCCACAAAATGCAGATTTGCCTCCTATTACTCCAAGAAGGAAAAAGAAACCATTTCCTATACCCATAGTGAGTTACGGCGAGCTGCCAGGGAGAGACTGAAAAATAGCAAGAACCAACCAGGGGACCCTGCCCCCCTCCAAAAAGAGGGCTGGTGGTTCAAAGGCTAATTCCTGTTGCATATAGGGTCTTGAATGCAAGAACAACCAGTGATCAACAATCTGAAGAAGCTCATGAAAGTGATGCCTGTCAATGCCTGCAAGTAATTCACCACTTTTCCTGTGTTATAA
>CM047870.1:25751861-25810831 GCA_026212405.1 Petrea volubilis
AATTCACCACTTCTTCCTGTGTTATTAATGACTCTTCACAACTACATAGAATTTGAAGTTTCTGGCCTTCTGAGAGACCATATTATTGAAGAATAAACTGAATAGTTCAAGTTTGGACTTTCGTTTCTGTTCAATGTATTTAAATGGTGGTGTAGTCATTTCTGACAACAATTCTTGCAGGTGGTGTAGTGAAATTCATGTGGGTCCCATTGGGCATCCTTTCAAGTCATGTCGAGGACCACGAGCTTCAGTCCGTAGAGGGGTTCATGAATGGGGTGAAGCAGTTGTTGAGGATGTGCTGGTGCCAGTTGAGGCCTACCACTTGTATGACCGTCTTGGGAAGCGCATTTCTCATGAGGAGAGATTCTCTATCCCAAGAATTCCAGCAGTAGTCGAGCTCTGCATTCAAGCAGGAGTTGACCTGCCCGAATATCCAACCAAAAGGAGAAGAAAACCAATCATTCGAATTGGAAAAAAGGAGTTTATTGATGCTGATGAAAGCGAATTGCCAGACCCCGATCCACAAGAACCAAAGCCAGAGATATTGGCTGAAATACATGATTATGAAATTGTACCGCCGTCCAGCAAAGAAGAGACGGCATTTCTTGCTGAGGAAACAATACAAGCATGGGAAGAAATGAGGGAAGGAGCCAAGAGGCTAATGAAGATGTATCCCGTGAGAGCTTGTGGTTATTGTCCCGAAGTGCATGTGGGCTCCACCGGACACAAAGCCCAGAACTGTGGGGCCCATAAGCACCAGCAGCGTAATGGGCAACATGGATGGCAGGCAGCAGTTCTTGATGACTTGATTCCACCCAAATATGTTTGGCATGTGCCTGATGTTAATAAGCCTCTTGAGAGGGAGCTAAGGAACTTCTATGGCCAGGCCCCTGCAGTGATAGAATTATGTGTACAGGCTGGTGCTGTTGTGCCTGAGCAATACAAACCAACCATGAGGTTGGATGTGGGGATTCCTACAAATGTCAGAGAAGCAGAAATGGTCGTTTGATATGCTTCTTTTATTCTTTCCGCTCCTCAATAGCACGTAAGTTGGTTGTTGATCAGTTTATGAAAGGAAATTTCAAATCAAAATTTGTATGTGAGACGTCTCTTATAAACAAAACATATCTCTTGCACTTGCAGATTATGCTGAGAACTGGAATGTCAATGATTCAGGCTTGTCCAAAAATGATCTTCAAGCAGCATGTGATAACATATTCTGGCCAACCATATTTTGAGGAGGCCTGATCTGGTAAACACAGTTTTTATAAGGTATCCACATCTGAGCCAATAGAAGATGAATAGACACTTTGCAATTTGGCAGAAGTTCATCAAGAAAGGAAAATGGAACTTTCTGTCTCTCCAGGTTAGCAATATTGTATATAAACTTGTCTTAAATACATTGGGAGGAGGGTGTTTGACTCGTGTGGTAAATTATTACTAACATAGGATGGTAAAGTGAGGCCTTCTTTTAAATGTATTAATGCTTAAGTTTAGTTGTTGTTTCATTTTTGTTATTTTTTCATCAGATAATAATGGTGCCATCTTATCATTCTGTCTTAACCAAGCACTGGTTGCATTGCGGTCAAAGAGCAGCATGTCTTTGCTTGAAATATTTAAAACTGTTGATCGAGTGGGCAGGGTGGGGTGGGGTTGGGTTTGGTTGGGGTGGGGTGGGGGTGGAGGGAATAAGTTGGTTACCACATACAACCAAGGTATAAATCAAATTTCAAACAATAATGAGAAATCTTTGTTATTTATAGTAGAACAGTACAAATTGAAACACTCATAAACGTTAACCATATGATACAACCATAAATAACAACTTCACCTCACCGCAAAACAAGAAGACGTGTAGACAACCACAACTGAAAGAATAAATCATTCTAGAACTTGAGATACAATTATCGCACTACTTGCTAACTTGCATTTAGAATATCAATCAAGGGGATTTTGGACCTGGCAGTGTGGATTTAGGCAATTCTGGAACCTTTGGTAACTCAGGCAGCTCAGGCAATTCTGGCTTGGGGAGAGTTGGCAATTTGGGGTTTGGCAATGTTGGAAACTCGGGTTTGGTAGTTCCGGGAGCTTGGGTTTTGGCAATTCTGGGAGCTCCGGCCTTGGTAATTCTGGGAGCTCGGGCTTTGTTGGTGGTGGCAATTCGGCCTTTTCCAATGTTGGATGCTCCGGCTTGGGCAAAGTTGGGAGCTCAGGTTTTCGCAGTGTTGGTAGTTCGGGCTTTGGCAATGGTGGAAGCTCCGGCATAGGTAATATTGGCAGCTCTGGTTTTGGTAGTGTTGGTAACTCTGGCTTTGGTAAAGCTGGAATTTGCAGCAAAGAAATTTCGGGCTTGGGGGCTGATTCTAGGAGACGGCGTGCCTCTGCTGGGTTTGTGCTGCCAGTTATTGCTGATAAGTTAACGATCAATAACAAGAAAAGGGAAGGGAGGCTGTGAAATGCCATTACCAGAGCTGGTGACAGGTTACTAAAAGTTTTCTTTGATTGAAGTGTGAAATTTTTTGAGTGATGCATGGAGTTTTTGGTGTTTTGGTTTTTATAGGCACCAGATGGGGGGAACATCCAAAGTTTTGCCTTGGTTGTTAGGCATGAGATTTGAGTTTGTTCAACTTCCCAATGGCTTTTGTTTCAATTATAGGGATTGTAATGAGGGCGGGCTGGTCCTGTCAATATTTCATGCATAGGATCCACAGGGCCTGTCAATAGAGCGGATTTTAATCTGGATCCGATCCAAAATTTAGTATATACGTCCAGCTAAAATATTCGATGGATCCGATTAATAAATATTCGTAATTCAAAATAAATGGATTGAATACGGAATCAAACGTGTGATCCGTTAAAAGTTAGAATTCAAATTTTAATAATATGTCTTATTAAATTAATGACCTAGTGTATGTAATATTAGTAGAGATGCTTAAGTATAATGCAATATTAATCCGCCGTGGATTTCATTCTAGAGTTGATGGTTGAATCCGTTGGACACGATTTATATGTTAATAGTATTTCAAAATATTCGTTTTTTTAAAAAATGATATCATACCAACAATTTAGATATAAAGTGATTATTATATATATATAAATATATAATGGTTAGTTAGCCAAGTGATTTTCATATTACTAAAGAAATAATTATCTATAAATTTATAAGAGAATATTTTAATTTTTGAAAAGTTAAAAGATTTTATACATCTACATGTATTAATTTTTTACATAGTGAAAGAATAAATCATTACGAATGTAATTATAATTATTTAACATAGAAAGTATCTTAGTTCCATATAATTATTTAATATAGAAGAGTGTCATAGTTCTCTATCTTATATGCCATTATATGTAGGAAAGATACGCATTTTTATCTAAAGTAAATATATATCACTGAAACATATATCTATATCTATACTATTATTTATTTGAAAAATGTCTTTGATTTAACTTCCTTCAATTTTGACCAAATGCTAATTTTTTAGAATTTTGATTTTTTTAAATAACAAAAAAAATATATTTTCAATGAAATTATTGTAACATTTAAGTAACACAAGAATTTCAAAAGGCACACAATCACAAAAAAAACCTGATGATTTTTATTTTTTATTTTTTACCTTTTGGACTAGAAATGAAATTTTATGACATTTAATTTAATACAAGAATTTCAAAAGGCACACAATAGAAAAACCCCTAATCATTTAAAAAGAACTTGAGTCATTTTTACATTTTCTATTGTTTGCAGTTGTGCCTATTGGTGCCTTTTGAGGTAATTTTTTAAGCCATTTTTACATTTCATATTTTTTTTTCCTTGTACAATGATTTGGTTTTTTCGTTACTGTTTTCCTATTTTTTTGGGTACATTTGTGATGTATAAAGAGATTGAGAGTGCATATTAGTGGATGTGATCTTGTACATACATATATATAGATATGGTGATATATACACATGCACATATTTTAATCCAAGTTTTCGAGCTCTGCAACTGTGTTTAGCAAAAACTCATCTGAGTTGGCCCAGGTGGGGAAATTTTTCTGCTGGAAACGGTCGTCTGGTCATCCCCGCTGGCTACCAACATTGCCAGCGTAACTTGAGTAATATGACTTTTTTCGGCTTTTGGAAAATCAGGCAGCAGAAAATCGACGCTGTCGGTGGATTTGTGGGGCAAATTCAGCCACATGGAGCTGTAATCGAGAGAGAGAGTGCACATTATAGACTCACATCCAATGGGCCATTCCAAAGAATTAGCATTCTCATCCTGAAATATTAAGAGAGAGAAGGACAGAGAGAGAGAGAGAGAGAAAGAGAGAGAGTGCAAATTAAACATATATACATACACACACATACATAAATATACGGTGATATATACAAATATATGGTGAGAGAGAGAGTGATACACACATACATATAGAAAATGGTATACTTTAGTGTTCAAAGAATATGCTTCTTGTACATATATATATGCCCCTTGCAATTTGTTTAATTTGATGTGGTGGACAAAAATGCTATAATTCACTTTATTGTAGGATTTTAGGTATGTCTTCAGAATTTCAATCATGATTCGTAAAATTTGTCAGTGATCATATGTGTGTTATTGAGTTGATATAGGACATAGTCAGGCAAAATGACAAAAATAAAGAATCAAAGTTGATGTTTGAATATTTACCATATGATTTTATTTTGATGAAAATTGATACTTATTATTATTATTAATGTTTTTTTTTCAAATGTTGCACGTTGTCTATATATATATATATATATATATATATATACATACACACACACTAGAAATACGGGCACCGCGCAATGCGCGGTAAGCAATGCCCGGTGAAATAATGTTAAGGGAAAAAAGTGGTGTGCTTATATATTGTATGTAGTGTTTCATATATTTGTACATATATTAGGTGGGGATTCATTTAAACATAAACTATAGCAAAAACCAAAGTTAGAGGCTTGATGATCTTTAGTAGATGCTCAGATAATTACATATTTACATGATTTGCTAAGCTTGGATTTAGTTTGGAGGGACATCAGAGGCGAACTAACAGGTGACATTGGGATCGGAACTGGAAGATGTAGCTTCACCAGATTTAACGTTAGTGGAAGTAGAGCCCATAGCATGATCAACATCAACACAAGTATGCGAACCTATAAATGTGTACACATTCCTGTCGTTATGACAAAGGTTTTTATCATACATAACCCCAAAAGAAGTGAAAGCAAAATTATTGTTGTATGTATGGGAATTGGCTCTAAAATATACATAAAGCTGGGAATCTCCAAGGAACAAATTTCTTAATTGTTCGGGAGCATCTAGGGGAGAAATTGATACTTGGTCTTTAGAACAACGAAAACCAGGAGGTTCTCAATGGAATTGGAGTGCATTACAATAAATGCATGCGGGTGATTCTGGAAGACACCATGTATGATCAATGATTTGAATAAGACGTCGGAAGCCAGCAGATGTCGAATTTGGAAGCACGGCTTCGTTTGTAACTAGTAAGAGCGCTCCTTGGTTACCTTTAAATAGGATAGAAAAGAAAAAGCAAAAGGAACAACAATGGAAGAGCAAAAGGTTAAAAACTCTAAATATATGAGATGGAAAAATATGTGTGATGGTGAGGATAGTATGTTGATTTATTACTAGTTGTATAGCGAATGATTCATCCTCGGGAACCTCTAAATTCATAGGGACATCAAACAAAGGAGGTTCATTCAACAGTGGAAAATCTAGTATTTTATTTTCTACGTGGACGTTAGCTTGAATTAGATATTGAAGTGGGCTAGTGTATTGAGCAGCAACAGAGTTAGAAGAACAACCAACTTCTTATCTTGTTGAAGCAAAAGAAGGAGCAGTAGTTGGTAGTACTCTTCTAATTGAATTTTTTTGCGAATAAGTTGCTCGACGGTGGGCATCAAGTTCATTTTTTTTATCAGCAGATTTCCTCCTTTTTGCATTGTATTGGGCTCGTTTGGATATCTTATGACTGGGTGTGGCTTCATTTGACTCCATGTATTATAAATTGTGCAAGATGCACTATGCTACAGAAAAGAAATAAGAAGATAAGTAATGACAGCATTGAAGGAACGAGGACTAATTTGAAAATTTCTACAACAATTAGGTGGATAACAAGTGGTAAAAAAAACTAAACAAACATGCCTTTAAATAAAGAGCTAAATAAAACCAAGCACATATTGCATAATAATAGGCAGGAAATAAATCTAAGTATGCAAATGAAAGGTTTGATAGGAAAAATCCAATATATGCAAGTAAATGAAAGGTATGATAGGAAAAATCCAATTATTAAAAGAAAGCGACAATGAGAAATGACAGACATGTGAATTAAATTATAAGGTAAATGAAGAGAAAGCACTTGCAAACTGCAAAGTATTAAGCAATTGAACGAGCTTGTTGGAATAGGATTTGCGCTGCAACTACCCCTTTATTTTGTATAGATTGGGAAAATGAGAAAATAGAGTCGGAAGGTTAATTATAGGAAATGAGAGAAACAAGTTGAAAGCAATGAAAAACCGCGAAAAGAATTGTAAATAACGTTATCCCATTCTTAAACGTTGTGGTAATTTGAATATACTAGAGTTTGCATTGAGATGCCTTTCAATAAGACAAATCAAAGTGTATAATTAAATTTGTAAATAAAAAATTTATTATGTAATAAAGTGGCTTGATGTAACAACTTGTTTGATCTAGATTTTGATGTAGTACATTTAATGTATCGAAGATTGGGTGAAAAATATAGGTATCAATAGTATTCATATTGTTATAGTTTAGGCTAACGACCAAAAATGAATTGTGGGGATTGCTAGAAAAGCTTTTTTTTTTTTTTTTTTTGATAGAAGTCGGTCATGGAAGGAACAAATTGGTGCGTACGAAAATCTCTTTCTTAGTGAATTAAACAAAGAGGTTTACGTTGTATGAATAGTAATGACTTATATGACATTCATGAATAGCAAAACGACCATAATCAATGAGTATTTAAATTTCATTGGAATACCAATATTGATTTGAGAAATGAAAATGCTGGAGCTATAAGAATATACCGTACATTTTCGAACGTAGGGTAAGATAACTACAAAAAAAATTATAAAAATATTATAAAAAATGATTATAAATGAATATTGATTAGAAAATTTTGAATGTGAAGATAATTACTAAGAATGTAATATAATTTAAGATGCTGGTGATTTTATTTTAACATTTGATAATAATTGCTTTCTCTTTCTATTTAAGAGGGAAGAAAGTGAAGAGTAAGAAATGTAAAGGATTGACAACACAATATTTGGAGCAAAGACTAAGCAAGAAATTAAAAACTACAATATTTGGAGCAAATAGTAAGCAAGAAATTAAAAGCTTTAAATTAAAAAATAAGTCAAGAGGGAAAAAAATATTACACACACACACACATATACATTTATTATCTAAATGTAATATAATATGACTCTGATGAGTTGTCTGACATCAAGAAACAATCAAGTATTATTATTATAATTAGAATGACAAATTGTTTTGAATTTTGTTTTGCCAAGCTATTTTTGTAAACTAATGGATAACAACTTTCTATCACTCTAAATTCTAAATAAATATAGAACGTAAATCGTAACTGTAAGGTTTTCATCAGAATAGGAATATAAGCTTCATAAGTTCAATAAATTTCGAATAATTAATAAAGGCTACAAAAACGTAAGATAAGATTATAAAATCTATAGAGTGTGCTTTACTAATAAATATACATACATATATATATATATGTATGTATATCAATTAGAAAATAGTAGCATTTATATTTTTATGAAATTAAATAAAAATAAAATTAAATAAATTGAAATTATAAAATGCTAAAGCTATTTTTTTTTTTGTTATTATGACTTTCTTTTATAAACTGGCTTTGTATTGTTTGAGGTTGGATCGAGTTACTGAGTTTATAAGGTAAGTATATTTATTTGGGTGCTGAAATTAATCGGACATAAATAATTGTGATAAACTGCCTCTAAGCCCTAAAAATTTATAAACTATTTGCTAATAAATTGGCTTTGAACGTATTGAACAATTAAAATATAATATGTACATAAATGAGATAACAAACTTGGTTAAACATGAATAAACGATATAATATTAATTTTAGTCACCAATCAAGTGTCTACATATAAAATTACTATTGGTTAAACTGAAATACATGGATATGGAATTGCAAAAATTAGTAGATATCGATATAAAAATATTAAATGATATAATGATTTCTTAAGATTACATAGATGCTAATATTATATTGTCTTAAGTATCCTAATATAAGCACTTATATATATATATATTGATATACAATATGCCTTTTTTGGCATAAAATTCTGCATTTTTTTTGTTTTATGTTCAATTTTTTTGTAACATTTCTTAAAATTCATAACTAAATATTTGTATTTATTATAATACAATAGATTGACCTTTTTTTTTGTATTAAAGTAATGCTTATGAATATAAGACATCATCTAAATAACATTTATTCATCAAAACCTAAAGAAATAACACATCATAGAAAATTAATTAATTATACACTTATGATCGTATGGTAACATAAGTCAATCAAAAAATATTTGAGTATTTAATTTTGCTAAAACATGAATGCAAAGCATTTTTAAGAAAAGGAAATCCAATTTTCAATCATGTTTGTAATTGCAATAATTAAATTATGAAATTCCTCAAACTGGTAGACATCATTATTATTATGAATTATAAATACTGTATTATATAATATTCAACAAATTAATTAAAAAATGATTAATTAGAATTACTGAGGAAAAGGATGATATTCTGTAAACCGACATCACTTCAGCATTAAAACAGTATAACATGCATGCATATTCTTCTTTATTTTTTTTCTCCCTAAGTGTTCTTGTTTATTCTTTTCCTTAATATAGATTGAATAAAGGGGAGAGAGAGAGAGAGAGATTGAGTTTATTTATTTGTTATGTGTAAATAAATAGCGTTGGTAATAGAAAATAGTCCTGCCAAGCAATAGCAGAGCCCAGAACAGGGGTGCACATAATATTTTGGGTTTGGAAGCAAAATTTTTTTTCCTCTCTCCATACAAACTCAGGAGTAATTGCAGCGCTGGTCAATCCCACGTGAATCACTGCCATCTCTCTTCCTCCTCCTAATCGAACGGCGTCCTCTGCGCTCTCTCTCTCTCTCCCTCTCTCTTCTGCCCACTGCTCTCTCTCTTCCTTTTCCTAATCGAACCAAGTCTTGCGCTATCTCTCTCGTTCATCCAAAAAAAAGGGCAGCTTGCAATAATCCCTTCGATCGCTCTCTCTCTCTCTCTCTCTCTCTCTCGTTGATCTAACCATGAGGTGTGATGATATCTGTGATCTAACACGTGTGGACATCTAAACTCGTTGTCAGAGTGCAGGGGTCACTGCAACTGGTGGACGGTTAGGTGAGAAGCAAGCGAACAGTGGCAGGTTTGGGGGGTGGACAGCGGAACAATTGATAGGGTCTTTTGGCGTAAGCCTTCAAAAATTTTGGCCTATTTTTTTTGATATTTTCTTACTGGCAGAGCATAGATAATGATTTTTTTTCTTCAGTTTTTCAACTGAATGAAGGAGGTATGTTTTCCTTCTATTGTAGAGAAATGGGTTGAGAAACGGGGATTGGACGGCGGCTTTGGGGGGATGGGCGGACGGAGGCTGTGATTTTGGGGTAGGGATTGCAAATATTTGACCAAATTTTGTGGGTTTTTCTTTGATTTAATTTTGAAAAGAAAGCATAAAACATAAAAATGTATTTGTACGCGGAAATTAACGAGTCAACTTGCCTCGACAAAGCTACTGGAAGATGGAGCAGAGGCTGAGATCAAATGCCCTGGTCCTCTCGGCTGTTTGCTTTGGGAAAAAGTTTGATTTGGGGACAAGTCGGTTGAAGGCTAAAGGGTTAAATTGGTTAGGAAAACGAACAAAATTAGAGGCAAGGTCAAAGGGAAATTAATTGTGCTCAAACAGCTATTAGGAATTGAGATAAAATCAAGCGCTTTGGAAAAAATCATGACAAATTAGCAGGTCAATTTTAGATTATCTCTTGCCGAACAAGCCTCTCATATGATGTCGTTTTGCTTCTAACAGCTACAATCCAGTGCATTTTGTTGACTTAATGAAGCGTGGAACCAGGCGAGGAAATTGATTTTGACTTAAGACCTCCACTCTTATATATAAGAGTAATAATATGTGTGTGTGTGTGTGTGTGTGTGTGTGTGTGTAGAATGGGAAATACTTGAAAAACACATGTATATTATTCGTCCAATAGAGGGATAGAATGCTATTATGATGGTATATATTTTTTCTGAATGGTAATTGTCTGTTGTATAGTATTAAATGATATGATTTTTTTTCAATCTTTACATACATGTTTATCATTCATCTAGCTATGACTTGGACTTTTGTTTTATTATTTTAGAGGAAGTGGCTAATGCAGCGAATGGTTTAGGCATACATAAAACATGGTTTCATGATGTCACTAATCGTACACACAAACACAGGTAAATACACACACAAAAAAGATTAATTTCATTTTAATTTAGATTCTCTTTGGACTTTTATGTTATTTTTTTTATGACATACAGTTTAATTAGAGTTCATCAAAAAAGTAATTCAATAATAGGTTTACTTGTTATTTTCTAATTCAATTTTTCTTTAAATTAAGTATTGTTTTGTTTTATAATGTATTGATTCAATGATCTTTTGTCAGTATTTTATTATATTGAAAACTTTATTAGTAGGTTTAATTTTATTAAAGTGAATCAATTCACTCCTTTGTTTTTTTTTCTCTCTC
Organism: Petrea volubilis; assembly: GCA_026212405.1. NCBI lineage: Eukaryota > Viridiplantae > Streptophyta > Magnoliopsida > Lamiales > Verbenaceae > Petrea > Petrea volubilis. Next base: position 25,762,696 of record CM047870.1, read on the forward strand.
AAAAATTGTCATCATGTCATGACATTATATTAATAAAACTTAGTCCTTTTGTTCATAGGTTAAATTTTGTCCAACTTACTCATCTCATTCATTCAGCAGGTAGTTTTCATCACAACTCTCATTTAAATTATTTATTGTTGAGTTTTATATTGCACTGATTCAACGATCTTTTATTTTTTTAATTTAATGAAAACTTCAGTAATAGGTTTAATTGTATCAAACTGAGTCATTTCACTCCTTCAATAATATGTTTAATTGTTATTTTAGTACATATACATGTGTGTAATTCAATTTATATTTAAATTAATTATTGATTTGTTTTATATTGTATTGATTCAATGATCTTTTGTTTTTATTTTATTATAATGAAAACTTTATTAATATGTCATGAAATTAGATTATTCAAACTTAATTATTTTGTTATTAGGTTAAATTTCGTCCAACTCGCTCATTTTATAAATATTATTCATTCAAAAATATCTATAAATCTCTTTATGCTTTATTCTATTTTTTCGTTGAAATATTTCTTTATGCTTAATGTATTTTAATTTTTCAACTTTATATGTAGGATGGATAATAATCAAGTGAATTACAAGCTTGCGAGATTAAAATGAAAGAGAGAATTATATGCTAAATGCCACAGAGGAGTAACCAATCATTTGGTTGTTGAAACTTTGGCACAGTTCAATAAAGAGTATCAACTATTATTGGAATCAAAAAATAGTCATTTTGCACTTGATGAGGAGTCTCATATTTATAGGCCACCGACACGAGGTAGGCGAGGCAAACGAGGATCTTCAACACGTTCCACACGGGTAACATCGTCACATTCAAATCGAGAATCATCCTCCCAGGCAAGAAGTTTAAGGTGTGGTACTTGAAATAATTTAAATCCATTAAGGCATGCCGATGAGGCAGAGAATGGTATGCTCTCTTAAATAGTGATAATTAATTAAGATATTAATTTAAAAATTCAATTAATAAGACAAACTGACAAAGTAAAGTTATATATTTGAAGTGTTGGCTACTTAATTTTGGATGTTTACAGGAAAAGAACTTGTGGGTGATAATGCAAACAATCAATTCCCATCGACAACACTTCTTCCCGCTCAAGTCATGAATGGTAAATGAACTGTCTTATAATTGTTATTATATATATATATATATATATATATATATGTGCACCCAATTATTGTCTTGTCTTATAATTTTTATTATTTTCTTTCTAGGCTAACATACATTTTATTATTTTTTATTTGTAATAATTACATGATACTTTTGAAAATCCATTAAGATATTTAATTTAAAAATTCAATTTTTATGACAAAGTAGAGTTATTATATATTTGAAGCTTTGGCTACTTAACTTTGGATGCTTACAGGACGAGCTTGTGGGTGATAATACAAACAATCAATTCGTATCTACTTAATTTTTGTTATTTTAGTAAAATAAAGCCTCATTTTCCATTTTCTTATTGAGAGTATTTATACAATTTGATCAAAAGAATTACTTTTGTATTAACATAATTTAAAAAATATATTATGCATAGAATTGCAATATGAATTATCAATATGTCATTTAATTTAAATTTTTAATTGATATCATTCATTTCATGCATAACACGGGTTACATACTAGTTAATTAATAAATGAAAGATGATATTCGTATTCCAAAAATTTATATTGGTACTCCACTTCAATTTTCGCTAGAGGCATTTGACTAAAATACCCTCTTACCTTTTAAGCATTACTTAATTTAGTTTGTTAGACAAAATTATCCTAAATCACCATCCATTCACCTTATTTTTAATTTGGTCGGATAACAACCACAAGCTAGCATAGAAAATCAAATTCTCTTCTCGTTTCGTGATAGCCATAAACAAGAGCATAAAAAAAATTCAAAATTCCCTTTTTACTATTTGTTGTGCTATTATTTCTTTACACATTTAACATTGTATATTTGCTATGTCTTCTTTTGCTACTAATTGGTTGTAATAGAGGACACTAGTACTATGCGAGATTCAAGAGTGATTTCGTAAGTGTTTAACAAATACTTACATTCAACTTTTATTTATCTAATAAAAATATACTATCTTTTGGATTATACTATATTTTTCTTTTGAACTCCATAATTTTTATATTTAATTTATTGAGTTTTATTTCAAGAGTTTTTTTTCTTTCTATTAGAACTTTTTTATATGTTTCACAATGAACAGATGAATACAAAAATGAAAGAAATGTGCATATTAGAATGGAGAGTATATTTGTCATTCAAAAATAATATAAATAATATTTTATAAATTAGTGGGTATTATGATCAACTTCTTAATAAAACAAAGGGAATGGAGCTCAAATATAAATATTTAGAGTGCCAATATCATCTTCTTTAATAAATAAATATAAAGTTTTAACCGAATGGATTCATGTCATATCTAAATTCTAATTCGGATCAGGTTTTGGTTCGGTCACACTGGGATTAATTACGTAGCGTGTGTATTACACTTATCATATAATTTATATATACTTAGAATAGAGTGATCAATTACATGTCAAGTGTAATATGGATAGAATTGTTGACTAACTCTAATGGGGCAGTCTAACAAAAGGTAGCTTTGTACTACCTAATATTAGGTAGGCCATTAATTTATTGCCATATGTCATTAATTTTGCATTTAGCCGGTTACAAATTCTTACTTTTACCTACAACCGGTTAAAACACTTTTTAATTATTTAGTAATTTTTTAATGAAAATCTTTTTAATTAAGGAATTAATTGTGAGATTATTCCTATTTCCTCTCCCATTCACCGATCTTTCCTTTCGGGAGAGGGAGTCTATTTCGAGCAAAGCAAAGTCGGATAAGGAAGCAATTCTGCGTTTCCTTTTGGGAGAGGGAGTCTATTTTGTTAATGAACCTTTATTATTAGTTATTTATTTTTTAAAAGCACAATTTCAAACAAAGGGGGAGGATGTGGCTTTGGAAATTTTCTAAAATTATTTTTTAATCTTTATTTTTTGAAGGCACAAACTAAATTAAATAGAACTTTATTTATTTCTTCAATCAAATTTCATTTTTTTAATAAAATGAGTCTAATTCAAATCAACAACGCAAAAATGAGTCTTATATGTTTTCTTAAAAATGAGTAGTTTGTACATCAAATTTTGTTGATAGTGAGAGTTACATATGACTTTCTTGTTCACATATATTTTATTAATTATGTTTTCTTTCTCTTCAAATTTAATTTGGAAAATTAAGTGCATGTATTTCTATTTAAAAATATTTTAATACCTATTATACTTGAAGATTTCCTATACAAGGACTTAATTTTTTTTTATTTAAACATATTTTAATCTATTAATTATTATTTATTACATAATTATGAAATCACCGGTTTCGACCACAGTTTGATCAACGGTTCAACCAATGACCCTTGACCCGATTGATTAAGTAGTAATCAAGGAAATCATGATTAAAAACAATATAAAAGCTGTCATATTGAAAAACATGTATCTATATCTATTATATATAATGAAATAGTCTATTTAATTTTTCGATAAGTGTCAAGCTAAAGATCCAACACGTGTCAACATTTTTTCATGAGATGGTTAATCGGACCAATATAATAGAAAATATTCTACAAATATGTATATTATGATATATTCCTCTAAAATTGTTCAACAAATATACTTTCGAATAAATATTGTTTGACAACTCCTTAAATTTGGGTGGTTGATTTAATTTGTCAATTTGAGATATTATTTTATTTTATAGTTGATTTTTCTTTCCCTATTCATTAAATGTGAATATGATTTTTTTTAATTGATAAATCAACTTTAATTGCTATTTAATTTTAATTATGAATTTTCTGTCTTGATATTCTTTCAAAAATCAATCTAATTAATTATTTTCTCGATTCTCTAGATCATTCAAATTTTATTAACTTAATCACTCTTCTTTAATATGCAATTTTTCATATTTACCTCTTTCTTTAATTTAATCTTTTCCTCTTCATTTGATACGAGGATTAAAAATTTTTATCCCAACCATAAATTTGAAACATGATGAGGGTTTAAATGTCCCCTCCCCTATATGAACATTGTTGAAGATTTTTTAAGTCTCCTTTTTTCAATCATAAAATTTATTGGTAAGTTCTTCACTTGTCATCTCCAATGATCTTATATGACTAGCTTTATTTTGTAATACTATTTTTATTTATTTATTGGTACTTAATTTTTGTGATCATCTTTTATTTTTTAAATAATATCAGTGTTATGGTATTTTCTTTTCTTTATTCTTACTTCTGTTTTTAAAGTTATTTTTTGTTATACTTTCTTTATTTATTTAAATTATATATGTGTTTTTTGAATCGGTCGACGAGATCTAATTTTTATTTTTATCCGTATCTTTACATGTTTCAAATTTTTCACTTAATTTTCATTTTTCATATTCAAGTTTCTTTGATATTTTTTTTCTTAATATCCTTTGATTTCTTTAGTTCATTCAATTCCGGGTTTAGATATTTTATTTATCTAATCAAGCTTTTATAAATACATTTTCTCCTTCTAACTTTTTCTGTTGTTATTATTGTTTTTTTATCCCTTTTCTCATTGTGTTATTACTCAAGTTCTCCATTTATTTGCTTGAATTTTTATTTTATTTGAATTTTCATTTTATACTTTGTACTTACGATTTGTTGAATCTTGATTGATACATTTTTTTTAAGTTGATCAAATTCACCATTTAATTTTTTTTTCCATCAAGGCCTTTATTTTTAATAGTATTTTCACTAAAAGTACCATTCTTCAAATAACAATTTGTTTTATTTTTTTTATTTTTGTTTTTTTTTCCATCCAAATTCTATTTTGAATATTTGATTTCTACAATCATGTTTCGACAAATATATTTAAACAATCTTTATGACTCTAATTTTTTTGTGCTTTTTCTTTGTCATTATTTTATTATTTAAATGCTTAATTTATTTTGAATTGATTTTTTACTCTCTCTCTCTCTCTCTCAGCATTTTAAAGAATTGAGGGTTTATGCTGGTCCCTTGCATTCTATTTTTTGTTCCACTTTCATTTACATATGTGTGAGTACTTGTGTACCTTTGGATTTTTTTTGGGAGAAATGTTTGTATATGATTTTATGTACTAATGAGTGTTGAATTAATATATTGATCTACTTAATATTAAAACTATGGACATGATTTGTACCAATGATATTACAATTTCCTTTTGTTATTTGCTTTTTTTCCTTTTCTTTCAATGTATGCTATATAAAGATACACAGGTGCAAAATATATTATAATGAACACCTTACTATAATAGTTCATTTTGTCCTATTTTTATATATCTTTTAATTTTAATCTTCCTCTCATTATATCTGCTCATTAGTCCATATTCTACAATCAATTTTAATTTAATATAATTATTCGTAATAATAAATTGTGTATTTCAAATTAATTTATTAATATCATATTTTTCCTCACTTGATTGAGACTAAACAAAAATTCAATTAAAATATTATTTCTTTATCGTACATATAGCTAATAGTAATATTAATATTATGTCAATATCTTGATTGAATTTGATTGTAATTAATGTTTTTGTAAAATAATAGAAACAAAATTATATGAAAGATGCTACTTTATAAACAAGTGCTTTACACTTGAAATTCTTGCAGCGTTTGATTATAGAATATGACAGTTCTGACGTTTCTTTCCCAAGTGAGATTGGAGAACTGAGTGGCTTGACCCACCTTAGGGTGAGCGGTGCATTTCCTTCCGTTCCCTCAAGCGTAAGCACTCTCAAAAATTTAGAGACCTTGGAGTTAGTTCACTTACTAGTACAGGAGTGTGAAATTTCTGAAGACATTTTTCTGATGAAGCGGTTGAAGCATTTAACCTTATTTAATTTACGAATCGCTAAATCATGTAAGAATTGCATTTACCCAAGAAGTAGATATTTCAAAGATGGAGTTCATGAGGTAGCTTTAGAAAGCCTAGGAATTGATGGTTCAAATTTTGACTACCTTTATTCACGTAAATTGTTGACGAAACTTTCTAACTTAAAAAGGTTATTGTTATATCGTGCCAACAAGCAAACATTTGAGGTTCTCTCTGACACGACGCCTGTATTCAAAAAGCTAGAGAACTTCAAGTCATCGGACACGGTTATATGGGACATGGGGTTGGACCTATCTCATTATCAGAATCTTGTGAAGCTGCACGTAAACATTTATTGGCCGAACCGAGGGTCGATAAGATATGTTGAATTTCCCCCAAACCTTTCGAAGTTCACCCTTGAAACGGACACAACCGAAGTACCAACATGGTTTGTCACAATAAGCCTTCCCATGGAACGGCTGAAAAGACTCTCCAAATTGGAGATCATCAAAATCAAGAATTTGAAAGTGGACGCACTAGATTTATCTGGAGAGAATAGTTTCCCTCAACTTCAAGTACTAGTGCTTTGGAATGTGCATTTTGATGAATTGATCGTGGATGACAAAGGAATGCCCAAGCTTTCTAAGATGATCTACAAGCCTCGTTTTATTGATGATAGCACGCAGAATATGCCCAATAGACTCAACAAGTTAATGGTCACTATGGACCAATATTGATGAAGAGGTTAGTATTCGATCCATCTCCTAATTTGTATACATTTAGTTCTCCCTCTAATTGCTATCCTTGCTCATCTATATGTACATACATACATGCATTATGCATCTATACATATAGTTTTTTTTTTAATACAATCCACTAGATACACCTTAAAGATGTCAATCAAAAAGAAATACACTCACTCAAGAGAAAGATGCTACTTTATAAAAGTTAATTAAAGATTGTATCAATTTGAAATATCAGAATCAAGCTTATAAGTTTTTTCAACAATGATATCTTATGTTGTTTAATTGTTGAATTTCATTAGTAATTTGTCATATCTAAAATCAATTGATTTTATTTAAAAGAATGGTACAATTGATGAGAAAATTAATTACTTATTCTTTTTTAATAAAATATGCAGTATATTTGAACAAATAAATTACAATAGAGAATAAAAGTCAAGATATTCATTTTGGAGTACAAGAAATATTATCTTTAAGTCGTGCATAGAATGGGTAAAAATCATATTTATAAATCATCTAAAGATTTACTATTGTCTGACAACATTGGTTGTATTAATCATGTTTAGAAAGTTTGGGAGGGTGCATTAATTATTATGAAATATGATTTAATTATAAAGGGATAGAGGGTTCAAATTGTCTTTTTTAGCATTATGTAATGATAAAAATCAAGAAAAATTGTAGTATTACTAGAAGAAATAATAATAATAATAATAATAATAATAATAATAATAATATTTTTGGTCATGACATATCTTCTGGCTATATTTGTTATCTAAGGTTTTCATATGAACAATATTGTTTATCTCATATCTCCACAAAGTATTAAGATTTTTAACAAACACATATCAATGATGGCTATCAAGTTTAATTTCATTGAACATATTCACTAAAATGAATCAATTAGATGCTAAAAATATTGGTAGTATGCGGCAATATCTCTGAGTATCAAAATCGTAATGATATTTATAATATAGAGATGGTGCTCCAATGTGTGATGCTTTTTGTTTGTTATTCTTTATAAATTCTATTCGACATTGATTTCTTTTTTTTTTTTATCTTTTTTAACCACATTAAACAAATTTATAAAGAATCCACAGTTCTAATTCCATAAGTTGTATTATAGTTTCTTTATCATTATCTTGCATAAAGAAATGTTAATTTGACTTAACATTTGAATCATTATACATTATTTTCACTTATTATTGGTTTGTTCAGAAATTTCATTATGTTTCAACTTTTATGAAAGTTTGAAGTTATTTTTAGCGCAACTATAATATTTATTGAATTTTAATTATTATTTCATCAAACAACTCATCATCAAATTCATCATGCGTTAATGCGCATGGGTGTAATACTAGTGTGTGTGTGTGTGTATCAATTTGCGCTAATCGATAAAGAGTTAATAATAGAAACACTAATCAATGGATATAATTATAAATTATGTTTAAGAAAATAATTTAGTATAAGGAGTAATTTAAGGAGTTCAGAATATATGCTTGAAAATAATGGTATTAGATAATTTTAATTATGAAAAGATTTTAATGAGAATTAGAGTGTCAAAATGTAAGTATGGAAAGCGTCTTATTTGCCAAAATAATGAAAAAACAACTTGTCCACCTCATTGTCCACATAAGCAAAAAAATGGATACATAAGGTTTACATCATTTTAATTATATACTAGTATTTAGTCCCATGAGTCTTTATATAGATTCCCACAAATTTCTGTTATAAAAACAATTTGATAAAAATAAATGAGCTTTTTATTCATAAATCGATAAAATAAATATATTTAAAAACCATATATAATAGAATATGTTGGATCTTGTTAGAGCAGTGACCAACAAGCCAATATGTTTTAACTTATTAATTACTCTTTGTATCAAAAAGTCTATTCAATTAAATAATAAATTGAAAATTTCATTCTTTATGGCTATCTTCGTCGCATAGGATTAGCTATATTATTTATTTATGTTTAATGCAGACGGTTGAATCTCCATGATCACATTAATGAGACTTGACTTCACATAGAGATGAAAGTCTTGAAATAAGTCTCTAAGGCATGATCAAAGTTATTCCGTCTTGAGATAAGTCTCTAAGACATGATCAAAATTATTCCAAGTCATTGAGTCTAACTGAGACCGGAGCATTGACTTGACTCACTAAAAGATTTGTATTTATGACGTATCTCAAATGGGAGGATGTCTTGGTTTATGAAAATCGAGCGTAGTGACACTCGTATGTATAAATGGGTGCTCATTAGGAAATGAGTTCACTGAGGATCCCATATGGAAACTCCTAAATGGGAATAAAAGAATCAGGAGTGTTTCCAAGCTTATGATGTGCTTTAAATAGTCCTTAGACTTGAGATTTTATAATCCTCTTGTATATGAGCATTTATACTTTGATATAAGTGTCAGCTCCATGGCGAGTCTTTGTGCTCCTATGTTGGGTATAGGTCTCCCATATATGGAGACTAGTGAAGTCAATAAAGAATTTGTTGCTCACCTAGTTGAGCGAGTGAGTATTCCATATATTCTTTTGTAATTAGTCAACTTAAATCCTTGCGCAAGGTGGAGGACAATGATTAGAAAATGAGTTTTCTAAGTAAATTGACAAATGGACTGCTTGCAAAGAATTATAAGCATTGAGGTAAATAGGATTTTCCAAGATCCATGTCCTAGACCTCAAGAATTTGCACGGCAAGTCATAAGAAGAAAGGTTCGTGATAATACTTCACCTATTAACTAGGTATTCATGTGCTTGTTGCAAGAGATCAACCATGATGGATGGGGACCATTAATTATAAATGATTCTAATAAAATGGTGATTAATTAAAAGAGTTTAATTAATTGTAGATAATTTTATTATCTAAAATATTGCCTTGAAAGCAAGCCCGTCGCTAATCGATTGTTGAACTAAAGGGGTCACACATAATAGTTGACCAAGCACCTAAGTATATGAATTGATTAATAGTGATCAATCAAATTGAATCGATTAATGAGATCAATTGAATTGAGGGCTAATTCAACATTAAAATTGGTGGATATGAATCAATTTGGGGAAATTGATTTGAAAATTAATTGATTAAGAATCAATTGATAAAATTAATTTGAAATTGGATTTCAATTAATTTATTAACCGAAATAAGATTTCAATATAGGACTAAATTGAAGTAAATTTGCAATTAAAGGGCCAAATTGAAATAAGATTTTAATTTGGGGATTAAATTGAAATTAGAATTAAATTAATTTTGAATTAATTTAATTTAATTCTAGAATTTCAATTTAACTATGGATAAGTCTTATCGTTAAAGATGAGTTCTAGTAGATCCAAGAGAGAAAAGAATTCTATTATGATTAGGACTAAAGAGTAAGATATATAGTACAATTAGAAGTCCTTCTCCCACGAGTTTATGTATGTGGGAGAGGGTATAAATACCTCCCCATATGGTCCTTATTGAATACACCAAAACATGGAAGACAAAATAGTTGGTCTTGTTTCTCTCTCTTTCCCTTTTCTACGTTTTTCTCTCTTATTCATTATTTTGTTCTTTGTTTATGTTTAATTCATGAACAATCAATTAAGAACAAGTTATAAAATATCCACCCTTTTTCTATAGCCCTTCATACCAAAGAGTTAGTGTAGAGATTCATATACATTATAGCTTAAGTTCAAGTCTTGCATCAGATTTAAACCCGTGGTGCAGTTAATGTGTGGATACATGTGGAGGGAAGACAAATGGATTAATACAAAAGCACAAATCGTTCGTGACAATCTGGAAACATGAATTGCGTATTTGAATACTTTCTTTACCCTACGACAGTAGGAGTATTAAAGGTAATTAGTTTACTCAACACAATAAATGATTTGGTTATTTTAATTTGCATAATAGATAACGTCACAATAGTTATGGGACAATAGGATTGGCATATTACATGTTATATGTTTTAAATAAATTTTTGGGATAATTATATCAACGACCACTCGAAAATTTGCTTGCTACAAATGATTCCCCAAAAATTTTCAATATTACAATCACTTTCCATGAGGAAGTTAAAAATTACACATACGCCGCATTTTGCTAGTTACCAGGTCAAATTTTTCTAAACTTCCGGTTTTACCTTTAATTTTTTAATATTAAATAAACAAAAAGTAAACTGAAAATTTGAGTCATGTTAAAGACAATTCTACCCCTTAATACCTTTTCTTTAATATATAAGACATATAGATGTATGTATATTTGGAATAAAATATACAATATTTATATAAAATACAAAATATAAATTTAAAATATCTAATCTATGAAAAGTAATATATAAAAAATGGGCACCTATTTTTACAACAATATGTAAATTACATTACTAAAAATATGTAATATGTAACAAAAAAAAAGAAAATATATAATTTAATATAATGTGACATGAATTGATACAAAACAAATTAAATCAACAAAACAAGAGTACAAAACATCCCCCACCATTCCCCCAGTCATTGGTCGATCTTCGCCAGATTCCAACTAATCCTACACCACCCGAACGGCTGCAACCCTAGATTTCTCATGGCACCCCAATTAATGCCACTGGTCAACCCACTTCTTCTTGTGACTTTTATTTTCGCCGATCTACCCATTGCCGGCAACCCATTAGCCAATGTGTATACAAACGGACTCGCTTCACAACCCTCTCTCTGATCCACACATCATTGGCCGATATTGGAGCCCCATAAGAAACACCCATCCCTTTTCTCCTACACTTGAATCGCAATTTAAGTTTGCCGACGCTACTCTTTTCTCTTCCAGCAACAATACTCTCGTCGTCAACCCCTCCTCTTTGCTAACTAGGACCGCCGACCACAAAACCTTGCACCACCACCACAGCCACCTCCAAGGACCCCAATTTGCAACTGCAAATTTTGTGTATGTGTTTTTGGTGTTTACAATGTGTGTGTCCTGTGTGTGTTTGAATCTTTGGTAAGAAGAAATTTGATTTTTATTAACTTTTATTTTTTTCCTCCATTGGGAATATACATGTGTGTGTGTGTGTGAATATTTTGTCTATATGCATTTGTTAAGTATATATATGATAATTTTAAATATTTAAGTATATATATTCTTGAATAAAGTGTCTATGGGTGGGGGTGTGTGTGTGTGAATATTTTGTATATATGCATTTGTTAAGTATATATATGATAATTTTAAATATTTGAGTATATATATTATTGAATAAAGTGTCTAATGTGTGTGTGTGTGTGTGTGTATCATTAAAAATATATATTCTATTTCTAATATTACAAACATCACCCCTCAAATTTAATTATATTACGAAGGGCATTTACAAAAATAAAAAATGTACAAATTTAGGGCAAGGGTATTGTTGGGACTTGCGCAAGTGCACGCAGTCGTACAAGTAATACAAAGTGAGTAAAGTATCAAATCCCACAGGGGTTGTGATTTGGCCCGTGAAAATGACTCGTGTTGGTTTAGCTAAATAGATCAAATTGGGTAGTGATTTTATATTACTAAAAGAAACCTAAGTTCTTAATAAAAACAACTTGCGAAGAACAATAATAACAAATAATCAATGTGGGAAATGCAAGTACAAGGTGGTTTCATTCACCTAATTCGCTATTCTAATCCAATCCCAAAGTTTCATGGTTTCGTGGTTGTGTGAAGCCTAAGAACAAATATATCCACAATCTCTCTCTAGCATTGCGGAATTAATTCCTACAAACCCTTCTAAGCCTGAGACTAACCAATTCTCATTCAATTAATTCCAACTTTAGAAATTATTTTTATGAATTTTAATCACTTCCTTAAGGCTCAATCAATGTTAAATTCATTCTCATACGACTTTAACACCATTTGATCTCATCTAACTAGAGCTACAATCATGAATCGTCTCTCGATCTCATCACGATTCTCAAATTCGCTAATTAGGGGTGATCAAACCCTAACCACGTATTAAATCATTAAACAAGAATCACACAACAAAAAGACATACGAAAACATATTCAAATTCACGGGATTTTCATAGAATAGCAAATAAGATGAACTACACCATCCTTACACCTAATTGAAATTAGTTCATAATGCAACTAAAAATAAGAACAAAATCTGGAAAAGAATTCATTAAACTTATTCGCTGGAAATTTCAGATGAAAACTCCCCTCGTTCGGTTGTTCTTCCCTTGGCTCTTGATTTCTCCCTTCTTCCGTTCTCCACAAAATCCCAAAAAGATGAAAAATATGAAAAAGAAAAGTTCTAAAAACTAAAGCTTAGCTAAAAACGTGAACTTCAGTTGTACCAATGTTTCTGGACTTAAAAAGGGATAGAAAAACCCTAGCGCCGCCTTCCAAAAATAGAGTTCTAATCGAACATGGAAAGCTGTTAATTGTTGTCGCGGACTTTGGGTACGTACCCAAAATATTTTGGATACGTACCCAAACTTATAGATTCATTTAACTCACTGATGACTAAAATCGGGTACATACCCGAAATATTTTGGGTACGTACCCAAACATACAGATTCGCTTCTTCTCGAAATGGTTGAAATTGGGTTGATACCCAAAATATCTTACGTAAATACCCAACTCTTGACTTCCACTTTTCGTCTCCTTAATGGTATTTTTTCCACTTTACCTACAAAACAACGATTTAATTCGAATTTAGGCATAATAAGGTTTAAATGGAGAAAAATACATGATAAGTCCGTCAAAATAAACATAAAAGTCAAGTAAAATTACGGACTTATCAGGTATATTCGGATATTCATAGAAAATTTTACTCACATTAACCATTTTTGATCAGTAACCGGCTAATCGGGGGTGTGGCTATAATTTTTAACTTCCTCAAGGAAAGCGATTGTAATATTGAAAATTTTTGGGAGACCAATTGTAATATGCAAACTTTCAAGGGGTAGTAGCTGTAATTATCCCTAAATTTTTTATATTTCGCTGCGCCTACGTCCCTTGACATATGTGAAACTAATAGGATCTTAATATTAATTTTGGTATGTTAAGGCAAGGAAGATTGTAAAAATTTATGTAGAATCAAAACATTTAATTATTATTAAAGTAAATTACAAATATTGTTAATAAAATACTAATTTATTTATTTTATTTGAATTAAATTTTAATCCATCTTATTTTAAATACTTGAAAATTGTTGGGTTCTCTTTGACAAACATGAATCACGGATATACTTATTTAAATTTGTATAAAAGGTATTTAAATTTGATAAATGGCAAAATAGAATTAAATGAGGCTATACACATATGCATTTACTATGATAGCCTTAAGATTTTTGAAATATATATAATTATATATGATATATAATGTCTTGCCACTCACATAATGAATGTCATCTCATATTCTAATGATTTGCATTTTATTATCCAATTGGACTCCATAGGAAAGAGTTGCCTCAAAAACTAATAGCATTTGTTCATATTTGAGAAAATGTACATGCCTCAAGTGATGACAGTATGGAGAGGGAGAAAAGTGTGTACAAATATTATTTTATCTATACATATTCAAATGTATCTTTCTCTTATTTTAGTAATAACTAGTTTCATAGACTTTGAGTTTAATTTAACAAATTAAATTAATTATAATATAGTTTGATAATCCAAGTTTATTAAAAATAAACCCCTAAAATTATCAACCACACAACCCATATGCCAGATTTACGTATTTAATGGGCTTTTAGTATGACTAAACTACATGTGCACAATTTGATTGAATACATTTCTGGCACACACACACATATATATATATATATATATATATTTATATATATATATAGATCTGTATATACAAAATGTTACACAATACATACATATTTATAGCAGATGATTATGTGTACAATTGATATTAGTTTATTTATGGCATATACATAAATTATTATTATTATTATTATTATTATTATTATTATTATTATTATTATTACTATTATATATATAGAGAGAGAGAGGGGGGAGAGAGACTTACATATAGATAAAAGTTGGTATATGCATTTGCTCCAGTGCTTGGAAATCTACGGCATTTACATAAATTATTATTATTATTATTATTATTATTATTATTGTTGTTGTTGTTGTTGTTGTTGTTGTTGTTGTTGTTATTATTATTATTATTATGGACGTATAAATAGATAAACGTTGGTATATGCATGTGCTTGGAAAATCGGGCCAAATTCATATATAATGACTAACATGACATTTGGCCAAAATCGAGGAACTAAACAATTTCAAATCGAGGAACTAAACAATTTCAATTAATAATTAAGATAATGAGTTCACACATTTATATATATGTGTGTGTGTGTCTATGAGAGAGAGAGAGAGAGAGAGAGATTGTATATATATATAGACACTACATAATGTGTAGGAACAATAGATAGGAGTTGATTAAGGGAAAGTAATCAAAATAAAAGATAGTTACAATGCGATAATATAGAATAGTGGAAATGTCTTATATACGGGATTCATGATACTTTTATTTACACTTGTTGAATTTGATTGGTCAAAATATGAAAGTATTATGATGTTAAATGCGAAAAGACTGAGCAATAATCAAGGATATCATTATTAAAATTACTACAAAACTTGTCATATTGAGAAACTTATATATATATAGATATATATATGTAAATACAAAGGGGATTGTTACTGGCACTCCCTCTCACTTTTTAATTTTTATCAATTAACCAATATACCCTTTTAATTTTTAAATATTAATTTGATTTGATTTATAGGAAAAAAAATCCATAATCTACTATTCATTTTCATGTATTCAAGAATACTATTCTTCACCATCTTCTTTTTGGCTTTGGTGACGACAATTTCATAATTATTATTCAACCTCTTATTTTTACAGTGACCTGACAATTTTTGTTTTACTATTGTTGTCTTTGTGCAATATTTTGCCCATATTTTACATTATATTTTTCTACTTGTTCCTTCATATGAATTTTAGTCACTTGAAAATCGAGGCGACCAATATTTTAGAAGATTTAACAATGATTTTGAGTTGGGGGAGATAATAAAACTTGTTAATACCAAGAGCACCAAGCAAATTTAAGATATCTACCATTCTTACAACCTATCTAATAGCAACTAATGTATTTATTTCTTTTTCATATTTTTTATATTATTTCATTAAATTTTTTGCTCACACTTTAATTTCAGTGTATGTACATTTATGCAATACAATTTTTCTCTTATGTACAAATTGTTCTACTAGTGCTGATTTTTATTTTTTTTTTCCAGGAATAATATATATGGAGCAAACAATTTGGTGGGAACCATGGGAGATTATGCCTTAACAATTGTAGTCATCAAATTCATCTTTCTTTTCTTTTTCCTTTTATTATTATTATTATTATTATTATTATTATTATTATTATTATTATTATTATTATTATTATTATTTTGCAATAGACCTTTTGTTTATATGAAGTTAGATAATATTGAGGAGAAATAGAATTAGTGGGGATATACAATCTATTTCTTTTTACCTAATATTTTGCATATTTGAATATTAGTAAAATTATACATTAACTTTCGCCTTCTTTGTCACCCAGGTTTTTTTTAATATATTTAACTTGTTCTATTTTATTTCATAATTTTGTATATATTTCAGAAGTTTCATATATGACTTGAAAAAAAAAATAGTAATGTATATTTTGCATTAAGTAAGTGGGACAAAAAAGAAAGATAAAACAAAAAATGAAAGAGTTCACATTAAGGTTTTGATCTTGTGTGTTTTTTCATAACCTAAAGGTGAAAATGATTGACAATAAAGACAAGGTTATGTCATTGAAATTAATAAAAATATTGTTCTAAAAGATGAATGGGCAATTTAGTCAAATTTTCAATATAAAAAATAAAGATGAAGTGCCAACAATAATTCCCAAATACAAAATCTAAACTGTGCGCTAAGTGATAAAAGGGTTAGCTATTGTAGCAAGAAATGATAAATATTTAGTAAGAACTAATATAATTTTAGAACTTTATCTTTGATATATTCATACTTGTAAGTATGACCAAATCATTCAAAAATTTGCATGAGTTGCGTAAGTTATTGTACTTTCCAACAATAAAATTGAGTTAGGATATTACATAATTAATTTAAATTATTTTTTGGCTCATAATTATCATGTAAGTGTAAAGCTAAATAATATATTATAATTTATAGGGGTATATTGAGATTGAAAAACTTTAAAAAAAAAGCATTTCTAATTGAAGGAAAAAAAAATCAGTAATTACAAGTTTGAAAAACGTTGACTATATTTATGCAATGTGCATGAAAGGATATCAAGAAAGTTTAACAATTAAATATTAGGTAACGCATTCAAATTCATCATCATTTCAACTTGTTTCAAATTAGTCAACAACACAAAAAAAAAAGGAAAATTATTCAACCACTCTCTATGTTTCGATAAGATATATTATTCACATCGAACATTTTGATACATAAAGAAATACATAAGAGAAGCACCTCATATTACATTCTACATAATTGAGCTGAAAAAAAACAATAATCTAAATATTATACACACTTATGCATTTGATATTAGGAATTACATATTGAACAAATGGGTACAAAATCAATTGATATTCAAAACAATTGCTAAAAAGAAAAATAATAAACTTTAAAGTTAAAAAGAAAAAAAAAACTGAAAAGAGAAAAAGATTTTATGATAATGCGTCATGGGCTTGTCTAAAATTAGGTACCCATGAAAGATGTTTAACATTAGGTACCCCCTTTATGTGAGAGTACCTACAACCTGCTATTCTGGTCGCAATTACCTGTAACCTACTCTTTAAGTTTTAGTTACCTGTAACTTATTATTTACCTGTTAATTAAATTTTAATAAAATATATATGGCACATTGAGCCCAATTAATTATGTCCATCCATCCTTAATTATTATATTTATCATATCCATCCATCCATCATAGTTCAATTGTTTTTAATTTTTCTTTTCATTGTAACGTTTCCTAAAAAAACAAGGTTCTGAAAATTTTTATTTATTTGTAGAAAAATAAGAAAAAATTGTAGAAAAATAAGAAAATTTTACTTATTTGTAGAAAATTTAACTTGATAAATAAATGTTACATGTATAAAGTTTTCAAAAAAATTAACAGTTTATAACCAAAGAAATTTGGTTGAGTTATTATAGAATATATCATTAAAAAATTAGAATATTTGAAATAAATGTGCTTCTATATTTTAATTTTTACATAACGTAATTTTGTGTTATTTGGAATGTATAATTCAATATACATAATGGGCATATTATATCTTGTCATCTATGTTAAATATTTTTATTCAGAGATATAAAGTTATGAATACAAAAATGAAATCTATTAAGATATAAAACGATATACAATCACTATAAATATATTTAGGTGTATAATTGAAATTAAAACAATCGTTGAAAGGCTATATCCATATCCTAATTTTATTTAAGTGATACTTTTTGCTATTTGGTAAGCTAATTTTATTGCCGTTTGATATTTCTAGTGAAGTATTTATCATTAATTAATTTATGCTCTTTCAATATAATTATATATTTTAACTTCTCGTAAATTACAATAGTATAAAATTTGTCTTCTATTGTTAAATACACACAACAAATGTATTATACTAGTCTTATGCGCCCAACAATCAACGTGTGGTACACCCGTGTTGGTAGCGTATGGGCTCTTAAGGCACATCATGCACGTCAACTAAGAAGTGTGTGGGTGCGTGCACGTTGGCTAGCGTTTAGGCATTGTGCGTGCACGTCGGTCAGACAGTGTGTGGACACCATGTTCATTGGTTTATGTGCACCGTGTGGACGCCGTGTACCACGTTGTATGCACATTTATATGCTTGTGCGAGATAGCTCTTTAAATTATTTTTTGGTATAAAATTAATTATTTTTTTAAATGAAGCTATTGAATTTTTCTTTTAAAAAACGCACGACTTACAAAAATATATAATTTTGTTCTAAAGAATAATTTTTTAAACATTGTAATAACATAAAGTATCATTATTAATCTAATTTGTTGAATTAAATCATGGTTTTAGTATTATTAATTTGTTCATTCTACATTGGTATAATCTTAGTAACTTTAATTTCATGAAATTTGCAATAAATTAATTTATTGTGGTTTAATAGTCAATAATTAGGTGTAATAATTTTAAATTAATACTTCACTTAGAGAAAACATTTCATCTGTATATGCATCAATGTTTTAAAACCCGGACCGGTCATCGAACAGAAAAATCAATCGGGTCAAGGGTCATTGGTTGAACCGTTGATCAAGCTGTGGTCGAACCGGTGATTTCATAATTATGTATGAAATAATAATTAATAGATTAAAATATGTTTAAATAAAAAAAAAATTAAGTCCTTGTATAGGAAATCTTCAAGTATAATAGGTATTAAAATATTTTTAAATAAAAATACATGCACTTAATTTTCCAAATTAAATTTGAAGAGAAAGAAAACATCATTAATAAAATATATGTGAACAAGAAAGTCATATGTAACTCTCACTATCAACAAAATTTGATGTACAAACTACTCATTTTTAAGAAAATATATAAGACTCATTTTTGCGTTGTTGATTTGAATTAGACTCATTTTATTAAAAAAATGAAATTTGATTGAAGAAATAAATAAAGTTCTATTTAATTTAGTTTGTGCCTTCAAAAAATAAAGATTAAAAAATAATTTTAGAAAATTTCCAAAGCCACATCCTCCCCCTTTGTTTGAAATTGTGCTTTTAAAAAATAAATAACTAATAATAAAGGTTCATTAACAAAATAGACTCACTCTCCCAAAAGGAAACGCAGAATTGCTTCCTTATCCGACTTTGGTTTGCTTGAAATAGACTCCCTCTCCCGAAAGGAAAGATCGATGAATGGGAGAGGAAATAGGAATAATCTCACAATTAATTCCTTAATTAAAAAGATTTTCATTAAAAAATTACTAAATAATTAAAAAGTGTTTTAACCGGTTGTAGGTAAAAGTAAGAATTTATAACCGGCTAAATGCAAAATTAATGACACATGGCAATAAATTAATGGCCTACCTAATATTAGGTAGTACAAAGCTACCTTTTGTTAGACGGCCCCATGAGTCATACAATACGTATGTTGCAACAAAAAGAAAAATGAAAAAAGAAATCAAAAATCAACTTTTGCGAGCATTAATAATTTCTCAAAATGTTAATCGAAGCATAATAGTAGAAGATCATCCACAATTGGATATGCCTCCGGATACAACTCTAGTTGAGAACAAAAAAAAAAGAGCTTAATTATGATAAATCAAGCTTAATTTGATATCCAGTTTGGGGGTGGGGGTTGACAGGGGGAAGATTATGTGAGTTACTGTGAAAGGCAAAAATTTTAAAACATATAAACTAAAAAAGGGGTGTTTTCAATGAAAAATTAGGAAAGTAATTAAAGAAAAACAAATTATAGGAATAAGATAGCAAATTGATACTAAATTTGAGGGAATGATTTGCTTAGTTATTGTGCCACCTAAAATAAAAAAGCTTTTGTGTACCAAGTTCAAGGAACAATTAGATGAAGTTAACTAATTATGGAATATGGAAAAAATTATAGATTGTCCTGGTAAGAAATAAAACTTTGTAAGAATAAAAATTTGAATGTGATATTAATTAGTGGCATAAATGGCTAGAGTTTATGTATATATGTCAACATATATGTACAATGATTTGAGAAATTTTTGATTTACTATAATGATAATAACTAAGAAGGGGATTTATATATAAAATTAGAAAGTCAAATATGAAAACTCAAATAATAGGACATGATTTTTTTAAAATGCAGAATGATACAAAATTTATATAATACATTCAATTATGACAATTAACTACTTATCAAAATAAAATCACTTGCTAAATTAAGATGTATTAGAAAAAGAAATTGTACATAAAATTAATTTAGGATAACTTTTATATTTATAAGAGAGCTTATTAAATCTTTATATTTTATTCTTTAAACTTATAATCTCATCCTCAATATGTTTTTCATAAATCTAATGGCATGATGAGTATATGATTGTGATACACACACATAACTAAAAGAAATATTGTTAGATAATAGTATGATATATAATTTAACAAACACAAAATGTGCTAGTTACATTAACAAATGAATTTAAATTTAGTAATCAATAAAAAAATCTAAAAACAAATCTTAGATATAATTTCATACATGGCAAAATGACCTAAAGGTTTTAAAATTATATATATATATATATATATATATAGATTAGATATTAGATTAGATATATATAGAAAAATTTTATGTTGTGTTAATTAATATTTTAATTATTAAAATTTCTCACTCAAAACAATTCTTTCCATTCCTATCATTCATTGCGTATATATTCAATATTAACTTTTCTTTCCCATATCTGCAATCCCATCTCATGTATAAATACCACTTATTGTTTTTCACACAATCACTTACGATATCCAATTCGAATGCTTCGTGCCAAATACCCAAAAGAAAAAAACAAAAAGAAAAATGGAAATGAAAGGCGCAAATGTTAACGTTAGTATGATTGTAACAATTTTATTGATGATAGCAAACATCGTCGTGGCGACAACTTTAGAGACAAATTCAGCGACTTCGATTAATGATTCGAAGGAGGATTGCGTTGAACGATGTGCTAGATTGTGCGCCAATGGTGGTCCTCTAAATGTATGTTTTGATTATTGTAAATATTGCTGCACACATACCTGCCCACCAACAAATAACAGAAACCGAAAGCTTTCACCTTCGATTTTCTAGTTGTGCTAACAAAGGCAATGATGTGAAGTAGAAGTGTATGGTTCTTTATAGAAGTAGTTCTAATTGAATAAATTATCGAATAAATTATCATTGTACTCTCTATATGTTTTTTTGTAGTATTGCATATGAACTAGACTTTTTGCTTTTATTCTTTTCTTTCCTATTTAGCTCTTTAATTTTCCTTAATTTGTTGGGTCTTTTTTTTTTTTTTAGAAAACGATCAATCACATGAATATTATTAATTGAAGAACAAATTATTATAACTTTTGATTACCAAATATAAAAAATATTAAAAAAATATATAAAAACTAATATGCAATTAAAACATACAATATCAATATTTATGAAAAGAACCCACTCCCATAAATAATATTGTTTGCATAAATTTTCTGCGGTTGCACCGAAGTGGTCGCTCAGGGCCCAAATCGGCTGAGTTCAATAGGAAAACAGCAAATTCGAAGTGAGCTCTTGGCGTTCGGGTGCGGACGTGCCAGTGTGCAAGAGCACACAAGCGGAAGTCTTGTGGTTCGAAGTGAAAAGTGATGTGGTTCAAAGTAAAAAAAAATGATTTGCTGCGCCCAAGACTTCTATCTGAAAATGGACTAAATCGGAGTAGGCAAACACTACCCCTGAAGTTCTACTTGCCTACAACTCAATGTAGGACTTAACAATTCAACACTCTCAAAAATCGAAAAGGGTCAAAAAGCTTTAAATCGAAGAGAACATGTATTCGAATACGATGGCTACTCACCACACGAACCTTACAAGACTCGACTACAGACACACGCATTGATAACTCAGGCCATATCTATGACAAAGATGCATTGAGCAGTCCCTAAGAACTCCAGCTAGAAATCGGCCATATTGATGACTCCGGCCATATCTACCTGTGGGTGTATTTAGAAACTGTTCACTCCGATGAGCATTGATTGACTCCGTCCGCACTCCTTTTCATGCATGCACTCGATATGGATGTTGGATACCACTCCGTCGCATTGATATCTCACCTCGAACTAGGCCCAATCCGAGTGAGTGATGGCTATGACCTCGTGACGTTACGGAATGAGTGCATTGATATCCTCACTTCGAGTCAGATAAGGTATGGCTACAAACACTCGTAACGGTTTTCTACCTACCGAACTAAAGCTAATCTTTGTTCATTTAAACTAAAAAATTAGAGAAGTGTTGACTTTTTGATTGGAAGAGTTGTTGTGTTGTGTTGATTGATTGTTGATTTTTGTAAATGATGGATCCAGGTCCTTTTTATAGGCTTCAAGTTGCAACCACCATACTTTATTTTTGGAGCTAACCGTTTTATTCTGGATCGGCCACTTTAACATAGATGGCCGTCCTTATTTTTAGGATATGACAGTTATGCCATGTCATCTGGATTTCCAGCAACACATGCCCTTTATTTTAGGCATGTTCAGGTATAACCTCCTGCCTTATCTTTATCCAATTAGTTATTCCCTTCTAACAACTCCTAAAAATAAGGGATCTGATTATTCCCAAATTTATCTTATTTTTCCTATTTTATATTTCTGCTGATTGGGCCATGGGCCGTTATTTCATTTCGGCCTGAGCCTCCAACATAGGCTTCCTTGTCCGCGTCGAAGTGACCTAAGCCTTATTAATTTTATTTCGGCGTGGCGAAAAGAATCAATATCAGCTCACTCCGAACCGATACCAAAAATTTATTTTTCGGGGCCAAACAAATGTTCAGGGTTCGAATCCTATAATTGTGAATGGAGCACCTGAATTGGAGGAATCGCCCTCATAACAGGTCTCTGTAATACCCGATTTGAATTAGTTGGCCAATAAATTGAAATCGAGTGGTTAAGATTTTTAAAAAAAAATGAAATGAGCTCGCAATTTAAAAGTTATGGGGCCTTCGCAGGCAAACCCCTCCTCGGCAATAAGTCATGATTTACGTAGAGAGGCCAAAAAAAGAAAAGACTAGTAGAGCAAGTTTTGGAAAAATATTAAACAATATCCCGTATAATAATATTAACGCTTATTACTCAGGGATGAGTTCATACATAAGCTCATTTTGAAAGCAAAATTTCTTCTTGGAATATCGATATTTGAGAAGAATTAATTACTCATTGTTTCTACTATAAAAAAAGTTCCAAAAAAAAAAAAAGAACTTGTTAGTTACTTCGATTCTTACGAACACTTGATGACGCCTAACTTATAAACTTCGAAGATAAAATGCAGCACCATTAATTATCATAAATATTATCTAAAGAGGTTCTTTGCTAAATCATCAAATTTCAACTTTTATAAAGAGATCCATTTTCTTACCGGATAAAAGGGAACAAGAAAAAAACATTTAAATACCGCAATGAATTCTGGGAAATGCCTGCGTGAGTTGAATTTGTTGTAAAGATATCAGTCAAAAATTCAAACTCACATTCACTTAGCGTTAAGATTGAGGTCCCTTGACTAGAAGATAAATAGTTTAAATTGTGTTTGAATCACATGAATATAGATTTTAATCTGTTGAATAAGAACTAATATTTTGTTGTATAACAGTTTATTAGTGTTTTTTTTTTTTTTTTTTGGTAGAAGTTTATTAGTGTATTGATGTGTAATAAATAGCACCTCATCCGAAGAGAGAGGGAGTGAGAGAGAGAGAGAGAAACTCAGTCTCAATAGAACACCAAATTTCCTGCATGTCCACTCACAGGTGGTGCTCAAATTGCTCATTTGGATATGATTAGATTAGGGGTGGCAGTCGTGTCGTGTTAGACAGATTCGTATTTGGTTGGTTCGTGTTTGCATTGAAAATTGATCAATTCAAACCTAACCCAATAAGCATCAAACCCAAAAAACCTTAACCCAAATACAACCAAAAAATTATCGTGTACGTTGTGTTGGAAATTACCACTCCTATATCTTTTGACTTTTTAACTTAATAAAAAATTATTTTCAAGTAGAATAAAAAAACCAAAATTGTTCAAAAATAATATAAATAAGACACATAAGATAACATTACAAATATCCATATCTCCAAAATACCGAGCCACATATATTTAAAAATATCCAAAAACCAAAATTAAAACATATAAGATAAGATCACAAATATCCATAATATGAAGTCACGGCATATTTTTAAAACCACATTATTAACAAATATAAAAAAAAAATCAAAGTTTATCGTTTTACCCACAACCCAACCCTAATCAACCCAAAATTTTTGTGTTTCTTATTGTGTCGACATATTATCGATCCAACCCAAACCCAGCAATATCATGTTGGGTCATGGCGCAGTATCGTGTTGTATCAAAAATTGTCACCCCTAATTTAAAAAAGTGTTTGTCAAACACTACATTTTATTGTAGACCAATTCTTTTTCTTTATCTTTTTTTCTTTCTTTCTTTTTTTTTTTTTTTTTTAAGGGCAAAGATGTTTTGTATTTGATGTTGTATTTTAAAAGCGCTTTAAGAAGTTTTTTTGGACACTATTTTGAATAACTTAAAAAAGAAGTCTTTTTTGATTATTTGTTTTCTGATTTCTACTTTTGTAAAAAGGCCCAACCAAACACATTAATTTTACACTGAATTATCTTTTTTTCCCCCAAAAAGTTAAGGACTTCTCTTATAGACGGAGTCCATCTAAACAAGCTCTAAATAGTTTTTAAGAGGATACATCACCAAGCATACTTAACCAGAAATTGTTGCAAGCTTCAACTTAGATCTTGTAAGAAACTTGATTTTATTCCAAGAATAAAAAGACTAAGACTAAGGGTCTATTTGGATGGGCTTAAAAAAAGTGCTTCTTCAACTGTCATTTTTATAGTAGAGTGTTTTTTATTTTTTAAGCCAAGCAGTTTTGTATTTGGATACAATAATTAAAAGTATTTTAAAAGTATTTTTATTTGAAGTTACTTTGAGGTAGTTTCTCAAAAAAAATCAGTTTTGACTTTTTTTTTGGCTTCTTTTTTTTTTAAAAGCCCATCCAAAGATAAATTTAGCGTTTTTTTTCAAAAAAAAAAATGTGCTTCTTCTCTAAAAGAAGCCCATCCAAATGGGCTATAAGTATACTTCTGGATGCAATCCTTAGAGCCCAAATGCAAACATTTTCCTTTATATTTTCCTTCTGGATGTATATGAACAATAAATAGGAGTTGACTAAAAAAAATAGCCAAAGTAAAAAATAATTATACTGTGAGGATATTGAATAATGAAAATCGCTTATACATGAATTTTGGGAAACTTTTATTTATACATGTGGTTGAATTTGATGGGTCAAAATATAAAAATAAAAACTTCTAACATTAAATGTGAAAAAGACCAAGCAATAATTAAAGACATTATTATTAAAATTAAGGTATAACTTGTCATATTGAGAAAACTATATGAATATATATACCTTTATATATAGATTCTAAAAATTTGAGCTAATTGATAAAACGTTAACAATTAGAAAAAGTAATTAATGGATATAATTAATTATAAATTATGTTTAAGAAAATAACTAAGTATATTATTGAAAATAATGGTAATAGGTAATTTCAATTATAGAAAGATTTTAATGTGATTTAAAGAGTGAAAATTTAATTTTGGAAAACTTTTTTCATATTGCAAAATAATAAAAGGACAACTTGTCCACATAAACAAGAGATGGACACATAAAGCGGACATCATTTTTTAAATATATATTAGATTAGATTATATATTAGATTATATTCTTGTCACCATTGAGAGATATTGCGAAAAGATAAAAGTTGTTGTCACTAAAATAAATTTAATTAGTGATAAATAGAAAGTATTATCACTAAATGCAATTATTCACGATAACTTTTACATTATTACTTTTATATTTTGTCATTAACATTTTTTTTTAGTAACATTCTTTAAATATATATAGGCAATTTTATTTATAATAGTTCATAACTTTCCTAACTAGCCCAAGATTAGTAGGAAGACAGTCCCTATTTGTCATTCTCGTCTTTTTGATTTTTAATATACGATTTTTTCTTAATCTACCTACAATTTCAAATTTTGCAAAAAACGTGGGTCAATTAAGATTATTTAAGATTCTAATTATAGAGTTAAAAGAGGATTATTAAGTAATTTGTTTTTTGAGTGGGGACCTGAATAAATTAAAAGTTGACAACAATACAAATCATTTTATAAGAATAGAGACAATATTATGCGGGGAATATGTAGGACTTTTTTATACCTCACTTTACGTTACAGCAACATATATATATAGAGAAAGAAAAAGGAGTTATTGCAAGGTATACAAACAGAGAAGATCAAAATAACTTCTCCTACAAACCCCCCGCCCTCAAGTTGGAGCTTGGTGACTGTCAACCAAGTCCAACTTGACAAAAAGATCATGAAACAATGGAAAAGAAAGAGATTTGGTAAAAATATCGGCCAATTGATCCTTAAAATAAAGATGTTGATGATGAACAAAGCCTTCTTCATACTTATCACGAACAAGGTGACAATCAATCTCTATATGTTTATGTTGCAGAAACGTGGTGGGTTGGTGTAGAAGAATACTTAAATTTAGGAGATGAGGAAGTGGAGAGAAGAACACACCCTAATTTTTTTCTCTACTCAATCAACACTTCTATTTTACTCAAACTTTACTAGAAAAATACTCTTACAACTCTCGTTTACTCTTCTAATTTTTACTCACTCACATTCACTTCACCACACACACTGCACACAAAATGCATAAACATGACCACTATTTATACTAGTCTCCTAATACATGACATGCCTCTTAGAGTACTAATTTCATAGGTTACAAACTTAATTATATGAAATAACTTTTGTAATTCCTGACCGTTTTTACCACCACCATGAATGGTTCTTCGACTTCTCAAAATCAAGATTAAACTCTTTATTTCTCAGCACTTCCCCCTAAGCTTGATTCTCTCATTCCGAGACAACTCCTCAACTTCTCAAACACTTCTCATTTGAGTGGCTTCGTAAAGATATCAGTAACTTGATCTTCAGTTCTGACATACGTCACTTGCACATCTTTCTTAGCAATGCTCTCCCGGATGAAATGGAAACAAGTGTCAATATGTTTACTCCGATCATGGTACACCGGGCTCTTTACTAAAGCAATTGTTGACTTGTTATCGACATAAATTTCTGTGGAATCACTTTGTTTGAAATTGAACTAGTTGAACAAACTCCTTAGCCATAATGCATGGCAAACTGTTGATGCTGCAGTCACATACTCAGCTTCACATGTTGACAAAGTCACTATTGGCTGCTTCTTTGAACTCCAAGTAAAAGCAGTTTTTCTATAGAAAAACACAAATCCCGTGGTACTTTTACGATCATTAATATCTCTTGCCCAATCAATATCAATGTATCCAACTAATTTCAAATCATTATTGGCAGGATAGAATAGACCATAACTCATTGTACCTTTGATATAGCGAAGTATTCTTTTCGCTACATTGAAATGATAGGTCGTCGGGTTCTCCATGTACCGACTAATCATTCCGACAGCATAAAGGTTATATGGTCTTGTGCACGTCAAGTACCTCAAACTCCCAATCACACTTTTGAACAAGGTGGGATCAACTCGATCTCCACCGAGGTGACTTGACAAATTCTCTCCCACTTCGATTGGGGTGGTGATTAGCTTGGAATCCTCCATCTTGAATTTTTGTAGTACTTCTTTGGCATAACCTTCTTGCAAGATGAAAATTCCAGCATCGCCTTGTTTCACTTCAATTCCAAGGTAGTATGACACCATTCCAAGGTCTATCATCTCGAACTCCTTGGACATATCCTTTTTGAACTCATCCATCATTTTCACATCGTTACCTGTAAATATGAGGTCATCGACATACAAGCAAACTATTAATATGTTACCATTTTCCATCTTGACATAGAGAGCATGTTCATGGGGGCATTTCTTGAATCCTTTCTCTTGAAAATATTTGTCTATCCAAGTGTTCCAATGTTCTTGGTACTACTTGCTTTAGCCCGTATAAGGATTTCTTCAACTTCAACACTTTGTCTTCTTGACCCGAATAGTGTAACCCTCTAGTTGTTCAATGTAAACATCTTCATCAAGGTAACCATTCAAGAAAGCGGACTTTACATCCATTTGATACATCTTCCACTTATTTTGAGCTGCTAACGAGATGAGAAGTCTTATAGTTTCCAACCTTGCAACTGGGGAAAAGACTTCGTCATAGTCAATTCCGGCTCTTTGCTTGTAGCCGTTTACTACGAGCCTCGCCTTGTAGTGCTCCACTTCTCCTTTTGAATTTCTTTTGATTTTACAAACCCATTTCACTCCGATGGGCTTATACCCTGCTGGTAGTGAAGTAAGCTCCCAAGTATTATTTCGTTTAATGGAATCAATCTCCTCATTCATGGCCATCCTCCATTTTGGGCTTTTCGTTCCTTCTTCGAAATCAATTGGTTCTGTATCTGCGAAGAGACAAAATAATGTATTGTTTTGAATCAATTCAACATATATTTCAGCAAGCGATCACTTCCTTCTAAGCTAACTGCTGGATTCTGCATCTGCCGAAGTGGAATTTGATGTTGATTGTCAAGTCGGAGTGACTGGTTCCTCCACTTCATCTTCATTTTCACTCCGATTCGATTCCACTTCGAATGGATAAAAACTATATTGTTCTTTCTGTTGCGAGCTCCATTCCCATGAGCTCTTCTCATCAAAGTGAACATCACGGCTCACTTTGACCTTATTGTTAGTTGGATCATACAACTTGTAACCTTTAGAGTTTTGATCATACCCAATAAAAATATACCTCTTACTCTTATCATCCAGCTTAAACTACTAGAAACTGATCAAATAGCCACGGGAAAAATCCATGGCTAGGTCGTGGCTATTAGCCACGGATTAGCCACGGATAGCCCGTGGCTAATTTAGCCACGATCACACCGTGGCTAATTTTCGTGGCTAAAATTGGCGTGAAATTTACCGCCATTTATTAGCCACGGATTAGCCACGGCCAGATCGTGATTGTGCCATAGCCAAGGGCCAAGGCTTAGCCACGGTCAGACCGTGGCTAATAGCCACGGGCTAGCCACGGCCAGACTGTGGCTAGTCGTCTTTTTGTTTTTTTTTTTTTATTTTTCTATTTGAAAAATGCTCGTTTTTAATCGTTTTTTTACGATAAATATTTTATTCCATTTTCTATTATTACTTAAATAAATATCATAAATAAATTAATATATAATTGATTAATATTCATTATTGTGTTATAAAACAATATATATATATATGTAAAACATATATAATATCACTACATATAGATAGAAGAACTAGATTATTATATATATATGTGTGTGTGTGCGCTATATATATAAGAGCGTATATAAGTACGGATGCGATTGTTATACATATATATGTATATATGATTACGATTTAATTATGAATTATCATCAATCCAATTATGTAATTATATTATAATTTTGTGTTAAACTAATTAATTTGAGATGCGGATCAATGCAAATTGAAAACGCATTATTAACGGGTAATTTTTAACCGAAAAAATATATATATATATATTAGCCCCGTCCGTGCCGTGGTTAATTAAGCGTCGGTTTGCCAAAAAAAAAAAGATTTCTAGCCACGGTCTGGCCGTGGCTAGCTATCTTTTTGTTTTTTTGTTTTCTATTTGAAAAGCACTCGTTTTAAATCATTTTTTACGATAAATGTTTTCTTCCATTTTCTATTATTACTTAAATAAATTAATATATAATTGATTAATATTCATTATTGTGTTCTAAACAATATATATATATATATGTAAAACATATATAATATCACTACATATAGATAGAAGAACTAGATTATTATATATATATGTATATGTGTGTGTGTGTGTGCGCGCTATATATATAAGAGCGTATATAAGTGCGGATGCGATTGTTATACATATATATGTATATATGATTCCGATTTAATTATGAATTATCATCAATCCAATTATGTAATTATATTATAATTTTCTGTAAATCTAATTAATTTGAGATGCGAATCAATGCAAATTGAAAACGCATTATTAACGGGTAATTTTTAACCGAATATATATATATATATATATATATATTAGCCCCGTCCGTGCCGTGGTTAATTAAGCGTCGGTTTGCCAAAAAAAAAAAGATTTCTAGCCACGGTCTGGCCGTGGCTAGCTGTCTTTTTGTTTTTTTTGTTTTCTATTTGAAAAGTACTCGTTTTAAATCATTTTTTTACGATAAATGTTTTCTTCCATTTTCTATGATTACTTAATAATATATAATTGATATATTAATTATAAATAAATTAATATATAATTGATTAATATTCATTATTGTGTTATAAACAATATATATATATATGTGAAACATATATAATATCACTACATATAGATAGAAGAGTATTATATATATATATATGTTCGCTATATATATAAGAGCGTATATAAGTACGGATGCGATTGATATATATATATATATATATATATATATAATTGATTAATGTTGTTTGTTCTGTCAAATATACATATATATATATATGATTCCTATTTAATTATGAATTATCATCAATCCAATTATGTAATTATATTATATTTCTATTAATCTAATTAATTTGAGATGTAGATAAATGCAAATTGAAAACGCATTATTCATGGGTAATTTTTAACCAATATATATATATATATGTATTAGCCCCGTCCGTACCGTGGTTAATTAAATGTTGGTTTGCAAAAACAAAAAAAAAACAAAAAGACGGCTAGCCACGGTGTGGACGTGGCTAGGCCGTGGCTACTAGCCACGGCTCGACCGTGGCTAACTTAGTCACTGTCAGACCGTAGCTAATAGCCATGGGCTAGCCACGGCCAGACCGTGGCTAGCCGTCTTTTTGTTTTTTTTTAAATTTTTCTATTTGAAAAGTGCTTGTTTGAAATCTTTTTTTTACGATAAATGTTTTCTTCCATTTTCTATTATTACTTAAATAAATATCATAAATAAATTAATATATAATTGATTAATATTCATTATTGTGTTATAAACAATATATATATATGTAAAACATATAATATCACTACATATAGATAGAAGAGTATTAAATATATATATATATGTGTGTGTGTGTGTGTGTGTGCGCTAAATATATAAGAGCGTATATAAGTACGGATGCGATTGATATATATATATATATCAATCGCATATATAACTGATTAATGTTGTTTATTTTGTCAAATATACATATATATATATATATGATTCCGATTTACGACTTATCATCAATCCAATTATATAATTATATCTGAAATTTTGTGCTAAACTCGAGAAATTTGAAATGTGGATAAACGCAAATTGAAAACGTATTAGCCATGGGTAAGTTTTCAACCCAAAAAAAACGTATTTAGCCACGGCCTGGGCGTGGCTAAAGTAAATCGGTGGCTGACTATAGCTACGGATTAGCCACAGCCAGGCCGTGGATAATTTAGATTGGTGGTCGGATTAGCCACGGCCTAATCCGTAATTAAAATTACCTATATATCTAACACTTGGAATTTTTTTTTCCTCCCCCTCTTCTTCCCCTCACAAGGCAATTAACCCCTCCCCCACCCCCACCTCGTCCCCCCCCTCCAAACGGCCCAAACCCTCCCCCCTCCCCTCCCCTTAGCCCCAAACTGTACCCCCTCCCCCTCCCCAAGCCCAAAATCGTGCCCCCCCTCCAAACACCCCCATTGTTTTTTTGTATTTGTTGTTTTATAATTTGAAAATTATTGCGAATATTTTTAATTTGTTCTGATTTTTTTGGTAATTATTGTTAGGTTTTTATATATTCACAAGTTTGGTGGTTTTAAAATTGAAGGTATGTTTTAAATTACCAACAATTTATTTTGAGATATATGTGTTTCGAGAAATGTATATGTATGTATGTTTTAATTGAGACATGTTTTAAATTATTCCAAATTTGTCTACGGTGGTATACGTATTGTTTTTGAGACATTTGGTATTGATGAGTATATGTATGTTTGTTTTACTCGTGAAATATGTTTTCAAATATGATATGTGCGGTCGTACCGTAGTATATATATTGAGTTACAGATTTGTTTTGATGAGTATATGTATGTTCATTTTGTTCGTGAAATATGATTTTAAATATGAAATGTGCGTTTTTTCGGTTCTATATATGTTGCTTGTGAGATATGTTTTGATGATTACGCTTGTTTTGTACGGTATGGTATTGATATTGCTCTTACATGTATATTTGTTGGCAAAATTGAACTACGAACTTCAGCGGTGACTAACTAACATAATTATGTTTGTTACAGAAAATGGATAATGTACGTGTGAGTCGAAGTTGGATGTACAATCGGTTATTGCCCGATCGAACAAACCTTACGAATGAATTTTTATATGGTTTGGGTCAGTTTATTGACTTTGCAACCTCACAACCACAATGCAAACTTGACAACGGTTGTTTTAGGTGTCCGTATTTTAAATGTGAAAATGGAAAATACAAAAAAGCTAGCAATGTAAAATATGATCTTTTAAAGTATGGATTTCAACCAAATTATTGGTATTGGACTGCACATGGGGATATTGCTCCAGAAAATTGGAATGTTGACGTTTTCGGTCCAAGTACTTACGGTCATGTCAATATCACAGAAGAGTTAAGAAATTATGAAAATTTGGTCTATGATGCTATGGAACAGACTGATTTTTATGAAAATAATCCGTGGCAGAATTCTGAGCGAAATGTTGCTGCAATGAGTCATATTATTGAAAAATCTGATAATAACGAAGCTCAACAATTTTATGACTTATTGGAGGCAGCTAATCGTCCGTTGTGGTCAGGATGTGAGTCACAGACAGAATTATCACTGACTCTTCAAATGATGACATTGAAATCAGATTATAATATGACACAGGGATGCTTTGATAGAATGGTTGATCTTATAAAAACATCAAATCCAATAGACAATCATGCTCTCAACAATTATTATGAAGCCAAAAAATTAACGAGAAAATTGGGACTGACATCTCTAAAAATTGATTGCTGCATTGAAGGATGTGTGTTGTTTTATAAAGAACATGCTCACTTGGATGAATGTGCATTATGTTATCATCCTAGATTTAAACCATCTCGTACGGGGAGCATTACCCGTGTTCCTTACAAAAGAATGCACTACATGCCACTAATTCCATGGTTGAAAAGGTTGTATGCCTCTGAAAAATCAGCCAAGCAAATGAGGTGGCACCATGAGCATGTAGCAAAGTCTGGTGTTCTTTGTCATCCTTCGGATGGCATAGCGTGGAAGCATTTCAATGAGAAACATCCAAATTTTGTGGCCGAACCGCGAAACATTAGGCTTGGATTGTGTGATGATGGATTTAATCCTTTCAATAAAACATCTAAATCATATTCTTGTTAGCCGATTATTATTACCCCTTATAATTCACCTCCCCAAATGTGCATGACTGCCCTATATATGTTTCTAACATGTTTGATTCCTGGGCCGCGCAATCCAAAGGACGGAATTGATGTGTATTTGCAATATTTAATTGAAGAGTTGAAAGACTTGTGGTCAGACGGGGTTGAAACGTTCGATGGGTCAAGGAGATGCACCTTTCATTTAAGAGCTGCTCTTATATGGACAATTAATGACTTTCCTGCATATGGAATGTTGTCGGGGTGGATGACGTGCGGGAGATTGGCATGTCCCATATGTATACACCATACAAAATCATTTAGGTTGAAGCATGGTGGTAAAATGACGTGGTTTGATTGTCATAGACAGTTTTTGCCAGAGACTCATCCTTTTAGGCAAAATAAAGATGTTTTTTTGAGAGGGAGACGTGAGCAATCTGCGGCTCCCTCTCGAATGACGGGTGGTCAAACATGGGATTTCGGGCGGCACTTGCCCAAAGTAACTGATATGCCCGTCAGACACTCAAAAATTCCAAGTTACGGTGTGGACCACAATTGGACCAAACAGTGCATTTTTTGGGAGTTGCCGTATTGGAAGGATAATCTCGTCTGCCACAATTTGGATGTAATACACATTGAGAAAAAAAAATTTGACAACATAATAAATACTATCATGGATGTAAAAAAATAAGACAAAAGATAACGAGAAAGCTAGACTTGACTTGTCAGAGTATTGTAAGTGTTCGGAGTTACATCTACAGTATCTTCCAAACGGTAAAGTATTGAAGCCAAAGGCAACTTTCACTTTAACTATTGAACAACACCGCGAATTATGTGATTGGATTAAAAGTCTGAAGATGCCCGACGGTTATGCATCGAACTTGGGAAATGGCGTTGATCAATCTGGAACTAACTTGCACGGTATGAAGAGCCATGATTGTCACGTCTTCATGCAACGTTTGCTCTCAATGGCGCTAAACGTACTCACACAGAATGTTTGGAATCCTTTAACTGAAATAAGTTAATTTTTTAAAGAATTGTGCTCAACAGAGTTAAGTGAGGGAAATCTATTACAATTGGATAGTAACATTCCTCTCATTTTATGTAAATTGGAACGAATTTTTCCTCCTGACTTTTTTGACTCAATGGAGGACTTGACTGTACATCTGCCGTTTGAGGCTGCCATGTGTGGTCCCGTGCAATACCGGTAGATGTATCCTTTCGAGAGGTAGTTTAAATTATTATAAATTTTATATTCCATATATGCCTCATAAATTATGAAGAACTTTCATTTTTAAAAAGTTAAAACAACTACATTTGTAGGTACTTAAAGGATAAATCACAATGGCGGTTTGTTATCAAAACAAGACCACGAAGTCAAATTGTGAATGGAGATAATAATCATGATCCATTGCAAGAGTCATCCGGCACCGTTAATGGTGTCATCGATAATGAACCGATGGGTAACCTCGTTGATTATACGGATGACGTAGAAGAGGTCAACCAATTATACATCGCACACGTGGCTAATGAGCATGCATTAGTTGATGAAATGGGTCAAAGTGCTGAGGAAGAAGAATTGAACTCTGAGTTTGAAGATGATGAGGATGATGCCGAGATTATGGCTCAATATGGCAAGGATGATGAGGACGAAGATGAAGATGAAGATGAAGATGAAGATGAAGAAGACGAAGATGATAAAGACTAAAATTTACTATCAATAAATATTTTGCTTGGTTTGATTTTTCGTTGCTATGAACATATATATATGTATTTGATGTGATTGTTGTATTGCAATTGATTGAACGATTAGTTAATGTAATGTGAAAAGAAACTTGTTGTACGATGTGTTTGTTATGAATTTTTTGACATGAATGTAAAAAGGTTCGTGCTGTATGAAGTTTTTGCTATGAATGCAGATGAAAAGTTCTAGAAAAGGAAAGGAGAAAGTTACTGGTAGTCGAGGAGGATCCAACCGACGTGGCCTCCACATGCCCCCTACGACGGACCTTCACATTCAAGACGTTCCGTACAACGACTGTCATCATCACACACCAGCCCCTAGCGAAGATGAGCCGATTAGTGATGATATGCGGACGGAGACTTCCGATAATAACAGAGTTGACTGGAAGCGGATTATTGATTCACGGGGACATGAGTAAGTTTATTTTTGTTCGTTATTTAAGATATAATTATTCATATATAGATTGTTGTTTATATAAAAGCTATATTCATTAGGTTCAATCTTGCCTTGAAGACAATGAGGACGATCACCCACATTTTCACGAACGGGTATACAGAGCCATGGGAGAGGTAGAAGGAAATCCCTTTACAAACTAGACACATGTGGTTCTCCGAATTCCAAGTAATCCTTGATATATATACAAATTTTTCTTTTATATTTTTTTATTTATTATTTTATAAGTTATATGTTTTCTCATTGTATTAGAGGGTGTATTATTGGAGACCTGACCAGCATGACACCATTTGGAAAACTTTTGAGCACAAGAGATCGGACCTCCTGAAGAATAGGCTTAACAAGGCTCGTCATAAAAATAAGAAACCTAAGTGGATCGGAGATGACGCTTGGCAAGAGCTGCAAACAAAATGGGGGTTGCCAAGTTTTCTTAAAAAGAGCGCGGTGAACAAAGCTAATCGGGCTTCCGATTCTAGTGGAAGGCGAATGACCTTCCACAAAGGGGGTTCAAAATCTCAACTCACTTACAACGACGAGTTGGTTAGTATGTGTATTTCATTAGTACTTCAAAATTATGTTTGATAGTGATAGTTTTTTTAAAATATTACATCTCTTATTACAGGAAGCTCAATTGGGGGAACCCCCGATCGTGGATCAGTCGTTCATCCATCTTTATTCTTATAAAGATGAGAATGGGAACATGAAATGGTCTGATGAGAGGGCGGAGTGTTCATTTGTAAGTATTCATTATGTTTCAACTTTAATATTGATATTTTGACTTTGTTGCTAATGTTTCAACTTTAAAACTCGTAGAACGCATTTAAGGAGAAGTGGGAAGAGATTAATTCCTAGTCAGCTCCCCAATCTATTGATAGCACACCCCTACCTCGACCATCCAAGCTCGATGTAAGTCAAAATATTTTCTCAACTTTTAAATTATTCTAATATAATATATAGATACATATGAATGATATATTACGGCTAAATCTAATTTTATTCACGAATTTATAGGTGTGGAAGGAGACCGTGGCTAAACCGAATAAGGTTCGGTGGTATGGCGTACCAGGTGGATCACGTAGTACGGGAACTTCGAGCTCCCATACTTACCCCCCGAAATGGGAGGATCCATCCACGCTTGAGTTGAAATGAAAGTTTGACAGGTTTGAGGAGAAACAATCCTCTGAAGTGATTGAGACGAAGCACACACTTCGTGCCTTGCTTCAGAGTGTTCAAAGTTTGACCCAGGGTACTTTCACCTCGTCGCCTAATCAGCCACACCCGTCAGCTGATTCACCTCATATACAGCCCACACCCATCTAACAGAGGGGTTCCCGTAGGACTTCATCGGAAGGGCAGCGATCCACCTCCAGGCACACTCCTCCAAATTACGTACGTGATGACGAGTACGACGACGAATATGAGAATGATGATGGTATTGGACCCTAGTAGACGGACACTTTCTGATATTTTAATAATTTTTATTACGACAAACAATTTGTGTATTCTCTAACTGCTTTAAGTTTGTAATGTATTAGCAATATTTGACGATATATTTGACATTGACGATCCGTGATCGTCATTTTGATTTAATATTTGATGATGTATTTGGTATTGAACGATCTGTGATCGTCATTTTGATTTAATATTTGATGATGGATTTTTGGTAATTGACGATCCGTGATCCTCATTTTGAATTGATAATTGATATAAAATGATGTATTGTTGGAATGTTGGTGTTTTTTGAGTAGCAATAAGAAAAATAGGGTGCAGACCGGTTTGGAACGAAAGCGGCAGAAATCTGTTAATTTTTACACTGACATCAACTTAGTCACGGCTGGCCCGTGGCCAAGGGCCAAGGCTGACCGTGGCCCTTAGCCATGTCCAGGCCATTTCAGGGTAAAAGTGGTCAATTTTAGCCACGGCTTGACCGTGGCTAATTCCCGTGGCCCGAATTTCGTGGCCGTTAGCCACGGCTTGACCGTGGCTAACCGCGACCATGGCTAAACCGTGGCCATGGTTAGCCACGCCACTTTTAGCCACGGAAAAATTCCGTGGCTAATCCGTGGCTAAATGTGTTTTTTCTAGTAGTGTTACTCCTTTGTTGATCTGGAACATGCACATGAGTAATGCTTCCAAAAACTTCAAATGGGATATATTTGGCTTGTATTCATTCCACGCCTCTTGTGGTGTTTGATTCCACAAGCTCCTCGTTGAACTCCTATTCGACAGGTATATAGTACACTCTACAGCTTTTGCCCACAAATCTTTAGGCAAGTTCTTGCTCTTCAACATGCATTGGGCCATGTTCAAAATAGACCGGTTCTTTCTCTTCACTACTCCATTTTGCTGCGGGGAGTATGGATTCGTCATGGGGCGTCGAATACCCTATTCATCACAATATGCCTTAAACTCCCTCGAGGTGAACTCTCCACCTCGATCTAATTGAAGTGACTTGATTTGGTAGCCACTTTGCTTTTCGACAAGCGCCTTGAATCTTCTAAAGGCCGAGAATGCTTCTGATTTTTCATGGAGGAAGTACACCCATGCCTTCCTACTATAATCATCAATGAACAAAATGAAATATTTGTTCTTACCAAGTGATGTCGGAGTGATATGACTACATATATCGGTGTGAACTAACTTCAATGGTTTCCTTGCTCTTGTTTGCGACTCCTTAGGAAAATTGTAACGGTGTTGCTTTCTGACAAAACAACCCTCGCACAATTGATCGAGGTGGGTAATGGAAGGAATTCCTTTCACCACCCTCTTCTTCAACATCAACTTAAGGCCTCCAAAGTTGAGATGTCCCAACATTAAGTGTCATAACCACGATGTATCTTCCAAACACGCCTTCAAGCATTTCACCACTTCATTCTTGATGTTCAACAAGAACATCCTGTTGCTTGTCATAGGCACACAAACTAATAAGACTCCTTTGTTATTTCATAGGTAAAGGGTCATGTCTTTCATGTGTATATCATAGCCTTTCTCCAAAAGTTGGCCTACACTCAAGATGTTTGCCTTCATCCCAGGGATATAGTACACATTCGAAATAAACTGGTGATCACCATTCTTCAATCGGATTAAAATTTTACCTGGTCCTTTAATAGAAATCTTTGACGAATCTCCAAATGAAATATTTTCTGTCACTAATTTATCCATTTCGACGAACATGTGTTTGTCACCACACATGTGATTGTTAGCACCTGTGTCAAGGTACCAAGTGCTCTTTTCGCCTTCACCTTCTTAGTTGTGTGCTAACAAGAGAGCGGTATCACCATCAACTTTCTTTTCCTTAGCAAGGTGAGTCTTCTCCTTCTCCTCACTGGATTCACTTCGACACTCATAGGAATAGTGTCCTCGTCGATGATAGTTGTAACATTCAATGTCTCTTCGATTTTGCCACCTTGTTTGAAATCCTCTACCTCGATATCCACCTCGTATCGAAGTGGATTCACTTTGTTTTTCTTCATTTTGATTAGCAATGTAGGGACCTCGTCCTCTGTCATGACCTCATCCATGATCTCGATAAGGTGAGCGGCCACTTCATCGATTGCTCCTGTCGACGTCGTCTTTCTCTTCATAGAGGTCCATCTTGGCTTGGAGAGCTTGTCCAGTTGGCTCTTTAGCTCTATTCTTTATTTTCTATTCGTAAACTTGTAATTTGCCTAGGGATGGCAATGGGTCGGGTTTCGCGGGTCCCCGACCCGCTCGGGGCGGGTTTGGACCCGTATAATCGGGTTTGGGACGGGTTGCGGGTCTAAAATTTTAGACCCGCACGGGTTCGAGTCGGGTCTCGGGTCCAAGTGAACCCGACCCGAACCCGACCCGCATATATATAAAAAAATATATTTAATATATATAATATAAATATATAAATAAATACAATTAAAATTTTTTTAAAATTATTATTTCATTTGAATATGTTTTATTAGATTTGATGTACAATTTGAATGTTTTCTTTTATTAAATTTTTTGTATAATTTAAAAATTATTGTCTCAAAAAAGTTGTTAAAAAATGATAATTTTAGTTATTAAAACGGGTTTACGGGTCGGGTTTGGCGGGTATGCGGGTCGTGTTTGGTGGGTTGGGACGGGTTTATGAACCCGACAGGTTCAACGGGTCCAACCCGCCGGGTTCAGGTCTTTGGCGGGCCGGGTCGGGTCCGGGACCCGCCAGGTCTGGGATGGGTCCCGGGTCCAAAATTTTCTGGCGGGTCGGGTCTCGGGTTTGGCCAAACCCGTACCAGACCTGACCCGTTGCCATTCCTAAATTTGCCTACCAACTCATCAACATTCAGTTCGTCCACACCATTAGATTCCTCTATGGCAACAACAATATGATCAAACTTCGAATTGAGAGATCGAAGCATCTTCTCAACAACTCAGGCATCTTCCTTCTTTTCACCATTGCTTTCAAGTTGATTACAACCGAAAGTCCTCTTGAGATATAATCAAAACTGACATCATTTTTCTTCATTTGCAATGATTCAAATTCACCACATAAGGCTTGTAACCTTACTTTTTTCACCTTGTCAATACCTTTGAAAGTATTGGCTAGAGTGTCCCAAGCTTTCTTTGCAGTATTGGCTTGTGCAATTTTCTCAAAAATATTGTCATCCATCGCAAGTTGGATGACCGAGAGAGTTTTTTGATCTCTTACCTTGGCTTCTTTTGCATTTTTCTCTTCTTCTCTACTTGCAGTTGCTAAATCTGCAGGCTCTTCGTACTCCTCTTCGACGGTATCCCAAACACCTTGGCCTCCAAGGAATGTCTTCATTTGGATTCTCCATCTTTCATAATTTTCTTTTGTGAGCTTTGGGAATGGGAAAACTCTTGTGGTTGCCGTCTCAACGTGGGTCTGATACCATTTGGTTGTGGAAACATAGTGGGGTAGTGTAGAAGAATTCTTAAATTTAGGAGAGGAAGAAGTGGAGAGGAGAACACACTCTAATTTTTTTCTCTACTCAATCAACACCTCTATTTTACTCAAACTTTACTAGAAAAATACTCTTACAACTCTCATTTACTCTTCTAATTTTTACTCACTCACATTAACTTCACCACACACACACTTCACACAAAATGTATAAACATGACCACTATTTATACTAGTCTCCTAATAATGACATGACTCCTAGAGTACTAATTTCATAGGTTACAAACTCAATTATAAGAAATAACTTTTGTAACTCCTGACCGTTTTTGTCACCACCATAAATGGCTCTTTGACTTCTCAAAATCAAGATTAAACTCTTCATTTCTCAACAGTTTAGTCCTCTCATGAAAAGTTGGATTGGCAGTAATGTGAAGAGCTGCTTTGTTATCATAGTAAAGAAGGATACAAAGTGATAGGAGTAGATTGAAAATCCCGAAGAATGTATGAAATCCAAATCAACTCAGCAACGGTAGTACAAGGCTAAGGTATTTAACTTCAGCAGAAGATTGAGAACAATATTCTGTTTTTTTGTCTTCCAAGAAATCAAGAAAGAACCAAGGAAAATACAATAACTAGTCAAGGATCTTCTCAAATCCAAACAAGATGCACAATCAACATCACAATAAGCATAAACTTGTAAGTCTTGTCCAATAAAGAAAAACAATCCCTTTGCAGGGAAACCCTTTAAATACCGTAGCACATAAAAACAATGATCAATTGTAGGTGTCTGAACAAATTGACTCAACTTTTGAACCGAATAAATAATGCCAGGTCTAGTAAAAGCAAGGTAAAGAAGCCGGCCAACAAGTCTGCAATAAGGTTGAGGATCAACAATGAAAGTTTCTGACTTAGAGCTAAGTTTAAATCCCTTGACTAAAGGAGTAGGAACAAGTTTTGCATTGGTAAGACCTGCATCTGCAATAAGATCAAGAATATATTTTCTTTGATTAAGAAAAGTACCAGATGAAGACCGAACAATCTCGATACCATGAAAATATTTGGTTTGTCCCAAATCTTTAATTGTAAACTCTTTATCTAAAAACCTTTTCACTACCACAATGTAATCTGTTGAAGTTCCAGTGAGTAGTACATCATCTACATAAGCCAAAAGTGCCGAGAACTGGTGATAATTAGAAAGAATAAAAAGAAAACTATCTGCAGAGGATTGATGAAACCCATATTGAATCAACTTTGTTGTCAACTCATGATTCCATTGGCGTGAAGCTTTCTTCAAACTATACAACGATCTCTTAAATCGGCACACGTGATCTGATTTGGCTTTGTGATATCCCTCTAGGGGACACATATACACCTCTTCATCAAGGTGACTATGTAAAAATGCATTATTGATATCAAGCTGATGAAGTAGCCAAGTATTGGCAAAGGCTATAGCAAGAAGAATACGAATAGTAATTGTTTTAGCAATAGGAGAAAAACTATCAGTGTAATCAACCCCTTCAATTTGATTATACCTTTTTTCTACCAAAAGGGCCTTAAATCATTCAACACTATCATCCTATTTCAATTTCACCTTGTACGCCCATTTGGAACCAATAGGTTTATGGCCTTTGGGCAAAGGAACCAAATCTTAAGTATTATTCTTCTCCAAAGCAATTAATTCATCCTCCATCACTTGAACCCAATTAGGGTGCTTTTTAGCTTGATAATAAGTCTGGGGCTCATAAACTATTGACAAATTGGCTAAGAAACACAAGTATGCAATAGAAAAACAAGATGGATAGTAAGAAGGATACTGAAAAGGTGTAGGATCATGAGTAGATAAAGAATTAGATAAAGATCAAAAGCTAATATGGGAAACAAAATCATTTAACCATGTAGGTCTTTTCGTCATTCAAGTGCTACGTCTTATAGATAGATTAGAAGGAATGGAAGATGTACCTTTTGAGCAGGATCTGGTGTTGTGGGAATAGTTGCCAGTGCACACCTTTGGGAACTATCATTTGTAATCATTGCTACCGGTAAGACAGGAGAAGATGAGGATGGAACATTATTACCAAAAGGAAAGTCAAACTTATGAAAGATGACATCGCGTGAAAATGAATTTTATGAGTGGTAAAATCATTAACTTTATACTCCTTTTGTCCAAGACCATATCCTGAAAAAATACACTTAGTAGCTTTTGGGTGGAACTTATCATTATGCAGTTCAACTTGAGTCATAATGCATAAACAATCAAAGGCTCTCAAAGAACTATAACCTGGTATTTTGTTGTGTAATATTTCATAAGGAGTTTTCCAATCAAGGAGAGGAGTCGGGAGATGGTTAATGAGGAATGTCGCATTTAAGATAGATTCCCCCAAAAATTAGTTAGGCAAGGACGCTTGAAACATAATAGCTTTGGCTATTTGTAATAAATGTCTATGTTTACGTTACACAATACCGTTTTGTTGTGGAGTGTAAGAACAAAATTTTTGATGCAAAATGCCATGCTTGGAAAGGATGGACTGACAAGCAACACTAAGAAATTTTGGACCATTATCGCTACAAATGTTCTTTGTAGTTCTATGAAAATGGTTTTGAATCATACGAATGTAAGTTGATATAAGTGAAGGAGTTTGACCTTTATATCTCATGAGACATGTCCAGGTGCATCTGGAATGATCATCTACGATAGTTAACATGTAATGTGCGCCTGAAATGGAAGCAGTACGAAATGGTCCCCAAATGTCCATACATACCAATTCGAAAAGAAAAGTGGTTTTAGTTTGACTTATAGGAAAAGACAATCAAGTTTGATTGGACATATAGAAAATTTCACAAATATTGGAATCAATGCAAAATTCATTCCGTAGAAAATATAGATGTTGGAGTACATCCAAACAAGGGTGCCATAATCTAAGATGCCACTCATGTAGCTGGGCATTGAAAGGCTAAGCAGTATTACACCAGTACTTGTTGGAATCATAGGAAGTGGTAATACTACTACCAGCAGAAAATAGAACTTGTCAGAATTTCTACAATTGGAAGGAATTTTGATCGAGGACATAAAGATTTCCAACTACTCTTTCCACTGCCAAGATCCTACCAGTCTTGAAGTCCTGAAATACACAATAGTTAGGAAGGAAGTTGCATTTAATGGAAGCATTTTTGGTTAGCTTATTAACAGAGAATAAGTTATGTTTAAAAGTGGGTACACGTAAAGCATCTTGGAGAAGGAAATCATTATGCAAAGTAATGTTACCAATATACTCTACACGTTTGGTAGAACCATCTGGTAAATGTAGTAATTTTAAATAAAAACATCTTTTAAAACACTTCTGATTATTGCATTCAAATGCAAAATTGCTCGATTTTAAAAAATGAAGTTCTACTATAAAAAAATACAGTTCAAAAAGCACTTTATTTAAAGCCCATCTAAATGGGCCTTATATCTATTATGATAGATTTATTCTTTGCCAATAAGTTTTTTAGTGTGATTTATAAATATATATATATATATATATATATATATATACATTTTGATAAAGCATCAACATCCTCTAATAACTATTTAATATCTTTGGTCTGGCTTTTTTCTTCTATTTTTCCCCTCTTTCTTCTCTCCTTTTTTTCTCACTTTTTTCTCTAATATTTTCAACGTGATAAATTATTTGTCTTTAATTTCTTCTCTCATATCTTTATTTTCAATATTTAGTTTACTTTATCATCTATCCTATATACAAAGCACCAGACCCATCTAATAACCATTTTTGGTATATATTTGGTCTGGCATTTTATTTTTTCTCTCCTTTTCTTCTCACTTTTCTCTCTCCTATTTTTAACATGA
Organism: Petrea volubilis; assembly: GCA_026212405.1. Lineage (NCBI taxonomy): Eukaryota > Viridiplantae > Streptophyta > Magnoliopsida > Lamiales > Verbenaceae > Petrea > Petrea volubilis. Next base: position 25,807,450 of record CM047870.1, read on the forward strand.
GATTTTTGTTTGTCTTTCTATTCTTCTTCCTCCTCTCTCTCCTTGATCTCTCATGTACATATCTTCAAAATTTATATTATTTTATTCTATTTTATTTTTTATTTTTGTAGTCATATAATTTAATCTAATTTTAGTTATATTAAATAATTAAAAAATTTACTCAGATAAAAACTTAATAGATAATTATTTTTGTACCTTTTAACTTTTAACATGTAATTAGATTATATTTTATTCCGATAAACTAGTTTATTTATTTTTAAATAATAAAACTCAATTTAATTTTAAGTCAATTTTTTGTTTTTCATAATATATAAATTGACTTTTCAATCATTTTTAGAATATATAAAATTATAAATTTATTAAATATGTGATCAAATTATATTTTATTTTTATTTTGCACACGCATAAAGCGTATCATACCTGCTAGTTCTTAATAAATTAAATTTTGTGCCATCCCATTTGTTTCTGATGTGCCCAATATTCTTTCACTTCTCCTAAAGGGACATGATTAATATTTGCTTAGTCCTGAATAACAATCCCGATCAAAAAAGTTGACGAGGATGAGTTAGTGAAGTTACTAAAACCCCACTTGATGCTTTGTTCACAAAAGAAAAAAGATAAAGAGTGTTCGTGATCAAGAAGTTTATTTTCTTTTGCAGTTGAATCCCTACTTTGCTTAGCTATCGAAATAATCTCATTCTTGACTTGAGCACTCATCTAATTGAACTTTTAAGTTTAATAAAATTACATAAAATTTTAAAATTAATCATTTATTTATATCCTCTGGCTTGGCCAAAGAATCTCATTCTTGGCGTGATCATCTAATTTAAAATCAAATTACGCGACAGTCCTACATAACAAAACAAATTAGCTAGGGCCACTGCTACGGACCAATAGTTAACACCTAAATGAGTTTGAGGAAGTAGTTGAAATTCGAATTTAAAGATTTGGTGTACTACCAAATCTCTCTCCACTCTCCATCTTCTATCTAATGGTAAACTAACTAGAAGAATTTTAATTCCTTGTGTTTCATTCAAATTAAAACGTTCATCAATGTAAAATTGTGTGATCTTCTTCCTCAGAAATTTACTCACAATTCAACGAAATTCAGGTTGTCAACGAACTAACTCAGTTCGTGATACGCTTTTGACAGAAGTGAGCCATATAATAAGCAACAACACGCATATAACTCAACGAAGGGAAGAAATCTCTTGACCTTGCAATTTAAAACCTTGTGAGGACTTTGGTCTAATGAATATATATCCCGTATTTAAAGGTTTGGGAAGAGTAGTGTCATGGTTCAAACCATGACAATGTGCATGTTTGGGGTGGTGTGTATTAGCAAGAAAAGAAAGACAAACTTTTGTTTCCTTCTATTAGTGTTATCAAAGTTATGAATAAAGTTATTATTTTGCTCTCTACATATTTAAAATACCTCATGATTTCATGTCACAGTCGATGCAATCTATTTATTATTATCCTTGGTAGGTCTAATCACAAATGTTTATATGCTTCATTAATGTCGAGTGCCTTGTACAAGTGAAAATAGCTGCGGGCAGGAAACAAGAACGAGATTTAAACATATAAAATCATTGGCAAGTATGCGAACATATGTATACAGTTGTTACTTTCATGTAACTTTTACGGTTTTACCTAACATCACCTAAAATTTTGGAATTAATATTTATCTATAAGAAGAAATTTTGAAATTATATTTATCATGTATCTCGTCTTTTTAAATCTCCTTCGCTAAGTCATATATCCTATTTGGTCAATTTCTCCATCAAATCGAACGTTCAAATAACTAAAATGATAACTATTTTTAAACATTCTAACACCGAATTACTAAAAAATGATTTAATTTAACACATAAAATATGATATTGTCACATTTGTGTATCTATTGTAAAACCTTATAAAAAGCACCTTAATTTATCCTTAATTTGAACTATAATGTACTTATGGCGACATTATGAATGTCAAAGTAGGCTATCACTAGCTAAAGTACCATTTATTTTAGAGTAGCGATAGCCTATTTTGACACTTTATAGTGTCACTGTAAGTACATTATGCTTCAAATTTGGTATAGTTTATTAAAGTACTTTTATGAATAATCACGATAGGTATAGGAATTAAGACATTTTTTAATAGTGTCAATTATATGTATCAAATTAGGTTATTTTTTAGTATCATTGACAAAAGTTCATACTTAATCAATCCGGTTATACATATTAGGGTTAATTACAAGTTGCACCCCTCAACTTATACCTATATAACACTTACACCCCTCAACTTCATAACGTAACAATTCAGCCCCTCCGTTTTCGAAATCGTCAGATTTTGCTGACGTGGACGTTGACTAAAGTGAAAGTTACTATTGTGAATGACTGTTGAAATATTTGGACATTTTTGCCCCTAGTTCTTGCTTCTTTTTTGCCCCTTTGTATATGAATATGTTGAAATGTATTTATGCAATCTTTTATTTATACAATATAAATATATTTACGTTAAATAATATGAGTATGTTAAATTATACATATATGTATAAATATGTACGTATTATATTTTAAATATATAGTGTTATTTGTATTTTAAAATATAAATTTATTAAATTAGACATGCATGTATAAATAATAAAAAACTCTCAAATACACATACATGCATATTAATTATATGTATAAAAGGTCTACAATAATATGTAATCAATAAACAAATGTATTTACACAATTTATTATTTATAAAATTTAAATACATTTATATTAAAAAATATATAATTATATTAAATCATAAAAGCACTCATATATTTACAAATATGTACATATATATACAGATACCTACAATATATTTAAATTTTAAATATATAAATTTATTTACATTTCAAAATATGAATTTATTAAATTATACATGCATGTATACACAATTTATTATTTATAAAATTTAAATATATTTATATTAAAAAAATATAATTATATTAAATTATAAAAAAACTCTCATATTTTTATAAATATATACATATATATATATAGATACCTACAATATATTTATATTTTAGAGACTTAAAAAGTTGAGGGGCTAAATTGATTAAAATGAATGAAGGGTAAATTTGGTATTTAATAAATAACCTTGGCTTTAAGTGTGACACGTCACACTTAACGGTGAAATTCTAACGCCGTCAATAAAGTAAGTTTGACTGTTAAGTGGAGGGGTTGAATTGTTACGTTATAAAATTGAGGGGTGTAAGTGTTACATGAGTACAAGTTGAGGGGTGCAACTTGTAATTAACCCTACATATTATGATTTGGCTAAATAATATCAATCACTAAAGTTGTAGTATAGTAGTAGAGGTTCCAACTTAGCACCATTAAACTCCCATGTCCGAACCC